>JAGKTI010000811.1:13161-51285 GCA_018397915.1 Birgus latro | reverse complement strand
AGCTCCTATGACTCACTCACCTCTAAATCATCATTTTTTGGTTAAAATTCAATAAATTCATGCTATGCGTGCATTATTTATGTGAAAAGGGACCTAAATAAGTGCTATACATGTCCAGTAGGGAGGTAGGAAGGTAGTTTTCTGATTTAGGTTAGGTTAGCTTAGGGTCATGAAAAACCAGTGCTGGAGCTTCAGGACCAATATCCGGACAAAATCAATATTCGGACAAGCCTTTGGCTCTATTACAACGGATATTGGAGGGATTACTGTAATTCGGTGCCTGTCATAGGCTAGGCTAGGAGGTTGCACAGTTGGAGAGGTGCAAGTGTCACTTCATTACATAAAGTTCTGCACTTATTTACTTCACTTTACAATCAATTAAACTAAAATGTAACACATGGAATATAATAAACTAAAACGTATCACTTGGAATATTTATCCATCCATCCATCATCCAATCCTGTGTTGCCCCATGAGGAGCGTAGAAGCCCAGGGGTAGGCAAGCTAGTCCAGACATTTCAGATGAGAGTGACCAGCCTCACTCATCCCTGTGTGGTATTACATGAGCAATAAACCCTAACCACCCCTTGGATATAAACCTACACCAGCTCATTCCGATTAGAGCGCTTAATTACTCACTAAACCACCAGGCGCCATAATTTGGTTATATATAGGTTACCACCCAGCATAGTAAATGGTTTCCTCATGTACAGGAAACCATTTGGCCTGTCACTTAGTGGAGAGTCACCCACAGGCAGTTGGAAGAGGAAAGAACGAAGGAAAGAAAGACAGAAGAGGGAGTGTAAAGTCACCCGTGGGCAGCAGGAAGGAGAAAAAATGAAGGAAAGAAAGAAAGAAGAGGAATTTAAGAAACTAAAATATAACCCTTTGAATAAACACTATATCACACCTCGGTCAGAGTTCAACTTACTGGAAATTCCACCTTCTGCAGGGTCGACTTATCAAGGTTTCACTGTACTTCAGCTTTGGAATCGACTATAAATTCAATTACTTTGGCTCTGGAGGCAACAGAGTAAATTATAATTAAAATTCTTCCAAAAAACTGGCAATACATTCCAATGATTGCTATTCCTGATTACGACTGTATCATGTCAGCTCAAAATAATATATGAGGCACGCAAGTCCTACCCTGCTTTCACACGTTGACCTACTGGGCACCACAAGCCCATGAATTTTGGGCCATTTGTTTCATTGCAGAGTTTCAGTAAAGTAACAGTGAACTAAACAAACCATTCTTTGCCATGAAATACAGCAAGTGAAAGAAAACATATGATGCAAAACCTGAACTTTCACTTGGATGGTGAGTTTGCCCTTGCTTCTGTAAAGGCCTTAAATAATCAATTGATTCTCCTTACTATCTGACCCAGTAAGACCCACCATGCCTAGAACAGGATGGCCTTCATGTGTGGCTGGGTCAGGGAGGCGGACGTAGTACCAGGATTCCCGGGGAAAGCGGGATCCCTGCCGTCGGTAGCTGGCAATCATCCTTTTCTTGGCTAGCTTTCGCATGTGGTCTGTCGGTAGTGAATTGATGGCTAGGAGTGCACTAGGTACCTGTGTGGTAGCAGAGATCAAGGTTGGTTGGTTACTGCATAGTACCTAGCACAGTACAGTACACTGCTCAGTGACATTCTCTCTCTCTCTCTCTCAATCAGAAATTTTCTGAACACTACAATGAAACAGTTAATGAACTGAATGATGTGCAGGGAGCCATTAACAGAGACTCCTCTAAGTGCAGTGCTACAGTATACAGTATTACAAAAGTCTAGAACAAATAATGAAGCTATTTTGGGATCTCAGCTATTTGACTGCTGGAATTCCTCTCGGCAAACAAAATCATCTTAAGTTTGCCTGAATAACAATTAAATGTGTCTGTTCCAGTAAAAATAATTAGCAGAGACTTTTTATTCTTCTGATAACTTGGATTTCTATAAACTGAACAGTACTGAGGTTCTGTATTTCTCTACTGTTTTTAAGTGTGGTATGCAACATGGAGTCTTACCTTGTGTTGTGGGAACTTCATAATGTGTGTAATGTAGATCTCAGCTGGGCAGTCCACTTTTTTGGTTACCTGTGACCGGTTACGACTCTTTGGAGTGATTCCGCTCTCCTGAGGATATAAAACAAATTTAGCATCACATAATTTCTCCCTCTTTCTTGGAAACTAAGAACATTTTTGGAAAGTAACTAACTTTTGTTATACAGACGAGAAACAATATACGAGTATATTGCATCAGCAGAGTGAAGAAAGGCTATGACTGTACCCCTGTACAATAATTAAGGTGAGGAAATAGAATGCAAAAACTATCATGGCATGTCTCTTCAGCATTGTTGTTACAGTTGTGCAACCCCAGTCTGTCTGGATGAGCAGACCTATGAACCACAGGCAAGCAATCACCCCTGCAAGACTATCCTATGCATAGGACCAATGTTCCTTTGTGACAGACAGCACTTCGCCACAGTGAGACAGTGGGGAAAGTGTGGGGGTTTGGTTCGTGGGTGCCATGGATGCAGCATTTGCATCATTCACCTGGTTAACAGGCACACCACAGGAGGTTCCACTTCATCCCATGAGTAGGGTATATGGTTACCACCCAGCATTGTACAGTACTGCAAATGGTTTCCTGGGTTACAGGAAACCATTAGGCTTATCACTTAGTGTAAAACTACCAGACGTGGAAAGAAGATTGTAATAAAAAGTGACAGGAGGGATGGAAGAAATTGAAAAAGAGGAGAGAAGACTTATAAAAAGAATGATAGATGGTGAGGGATGAAGTAGGCAGTGTTACAATGAGCAGGCACAGATATGGTGGGGTGGCATAGACCAATGATAACTCATATTAGAGTAATCCCTGAAATATCCGATGTAATAGAGCCAAAGGCATGTCCGGAAAGTGGTCATGTCTGGATACTGGGCCCTGAAGCTCCAGCACCGGCCATTCCTGACCCTATCCTAACCTAAATCAGAGAACCACCTACCTACCTCCCTACCGGACATGCATAGCACTTATTTAAGAACCCATTCACATAAATAATGGACACAAAGCATGAATTAATTTAATTTTACTAAAAAAATGATGATTTTGAAATGAGTATGGCATTCACCACTTGGCAGCACAGTGGAAGTAAGTATAAGACATGGCAATCACTAAGAAAATCATCCTTTCTCACATCTTATGCACTAAAATATGGGATACTAAGCATGAAATAAATAAACTGTTACCAAAAAATGATGGTTTACAGATGAGTAAGGCAGAGGTGTTCACCAGTTGACAGCATGGTGGAAGTCAGTATCGGACACGGCAATCACTAAGAAAATCAACCTTTCTAACATCTTATGCACTAAAATATGGAATACAAAGCATGAAATAAATAAACTGTTCCCAAAAAAATGATGGTAAGGTGTTCACCAGTTGACAGCATAGTGGAAGTAAGCATCAGACATGGCAATCACTAAGAAAATCAACCTTTCTAACATCTTATGCACTAAAATATGGGACACAAAGCATGAAATAAACAGTTACCAGAAAAATGATGATTTAGAGGTGAGTATGGCAAAGATGTTCACCATTTTACAGCATGCTGAAATTAAGTATGGGACATGGAAATTAATGAAAATCACCGTTTTCACAGCTTATGCACTCAATTATGGATCACAATGAATGAAAAAATAAATTGTTAACAGTAAATGATGATTTAGAGTTATGGCAAATTTTTACCACTTTACAGCATGCTGTAAAAAGGTTACAGACATGAAAATCACCTCTCTCACAGCCTATGCATGAAATTAATGAAATGGAAAGAACAAAACTAGGATTTTTGCAGCAGTTAGGGTAGTTACAACAAGGCTGTGGCCGTCCTGAGGAATAACCCGCTGCCTCCTCTCAGACTCTGACTGTATGAAGGTGCACCTGAAGCAGGAATCCACCATTGCACGTCAATAAATCCTTGGCACTCTGAATTTTTTTCTTACTTGTGCTGCACTTGTCTCTGTTACTGCACATCACTGTAAATTTCCGTGTGGTCTAGTGGTGAGTTTTTGCTGCTTTGTCACTGTCAGAGTCCAAGAGGAGCTGCTGGAGGCAGCCTAGGGGCTTGTCGGAGGGACGTGGTGATGGGCTACCCACTGCAGAGGACTCTGAAGATAGCTGCAAATTCACATCCAGTGGCGACTCCACCGTTGCCGATGTGCTGAGCTGTGACTTGGAGCTCAAAGGCCTGTCTTGGGGAGGCAGTGGTGTGGAGCCAGGGCTGAGCACGGCAGAGGTAACGGGCCTGAAAAAACTGTCAATGGTTGACTGACGTAAGCAACAACGATTTTGGTGATTGATGATGCGCTGCCTAAAAGCTCGCACTTCCTCCACAAGGCCCAAGGGCCCCATCTCCCTGTCGCAGTCTGGGTGTTCTACGTAGTCCAAGACAAACTCCACATGTTCCCGGAGTGTGCTCAGCTTGGGGATGTCTGGAGTAGTGATGTGCTGAGAGGAGTCTGCATCATTATCGCTGTCCTCGTTGGAATCTTCAAGCTGGGTACTTGTATCGGCAAATGAAGATGCGACCTCGATATCAGACATGATCTGATACCCACAATCACCCCCGTCATCATCCAACCACTCATGCACTTCATCCACATCCACATTGTCGCCACCCACATGAAGACGTGCATGGAAGTAATCCACGTCAAAACCTAGAAAGTCGTGCACCACGTCAGTTCCATGAAGCAGATGAGACCAACCACTTTCCAGAGTCTTGACGGAGACTTCCTTCCATGCACTGGCCCAGTTGTAGATGGCAGACTTGAGGTTGTAGCGACGGAGGTTTTCCAAAGTTCACTGGCCTCGCATGTCTTGTCCTTCCCTGCACTTGTCCTCATCCTTGAGGACAACCATCACCTCATCCAGAAACTTCCATCGGTATAGCCTCTTCGTAGCCACGATCACTCCTTGGTCCAATGGCTGGATGAGAGCAGTCGAATTAGGTGGCAAAAACATGCACCTAATGCGGCCATTCTCAGCCACCGAACTCCTTGTCGGACAGCTGTGCAAGTGCATTGTCCAGAAGAGGGAGGGCCTTTACCTGGTTGCATGGGACTCCCAGTGTGTTCGTCTGATAATGGATAACCTCCTTGACGAAGTGCTGGTGAAACCAATCTCTGAAGATCTTGGCTGTGAACCAAGCCTTCAGAGAATGGTACCACACGATAGGAAGGACATCCATCACCCCACGAAGGCACCGAGGCTGCTTTGCACGGCCAACAATAACGGGCTTGAGCCGGTGCATGCTGTTAGCATTGGCACAACACAAAGCAGAGATCCGTTGCTTGCAAAACTTGTGGCCAGGTATACGCTTCTCCGTCTCCTCGGCGAGAGTGTTCGTGGGCACAGAGCGATAGAAAAGGCCAGTTTCGTCAGCATTATAGACTTGACTGAGAGTGAGGTCCTCCCTGTTGATCAAGCCCTTCACCTTCTGCCGAAACACTTCTACTCCCTACTCATTGGGATCCAGAGCTTCGCCATGGGCCTTAAGGTTGGTATGTCTATGTCGTAACTTGAATGCGAAGAGTTAATCTTCGGATGCCTTGAAGTCTGCGGTGTCTTGTAACCTTGTGAACTTCTCGGCAGCAGCTTTCAGTTCCGTACCACGTACCAGCACATCAGCAGCACATTGTTGTCGATACCGAATCAGCGTGGAACGGTCAATTTCTGCATACTTGGGAGTAAACATAACCTTCCTCTCCTCGTTCTGTTTGGTTTTTGATGCGAAGTTGGCCATGTACTGGTGGAGTTTGTCTCAGGACCTCTTGATATCAAACAACGTAGAGCGAGGGAGGCTGAATTCATGTAGGATGCGTGATGTCGGCCACCCCGCTTCCACTTTCTCCAATATCTCCCGCTTCTTCTCCAGAGTCAACACCGCTCGTTTCCTCTTCTCAGGCGGTGGGGCCATCATCACGATGAAGAGGCTGAAGAGGAGCAGCAAGCCCTGCAGCAGGTAGGTCACCACCTCATCAAAAGCGAGCACGTGAGCGGCCATGGTGAGAGTGTGCACATGATCCGACGGCCGAGCAGGAACTGGGAAGGAGGCAGGGCGGGTGGGCGGGCAGCACGAAAACACAGCTGGTAGGCGTACACAAGAAATTCAAACTGACACATCAAAAAAATCTGATTTTTTTTTCAGTTTTCTTGTAATTTTTTGGCATTTTGGGGTTCTGAACATCCCAGCCAACGATGTCTGGACAGTGGGGTGTCAGGATAGCAGAGTGATTACTGTACAATGCTATTTACCAAAATCTATGTATATGCAATACATCTCTTATTACCTTTGCTTATAATACGGTTCTGCTATGATTAAACAAGTAAAATACATGCACATTTTTATCTTTTTAATTCATTAACCCCTTCACACACAATGACTCAAAACGAGTCAAAATGGAGTTAGTCTGAAGAGGAATCAATGATGCACTTGTCAGTGTTGGTCTGAAGGGATGCCGATTGGGCAATTTGGGACAAAAATATTCACCATAAATGATGTTTTATCATGAAATGCATCAATATTTGGTGCGTCATTGGGGAGGATGTCTATTTCCAGGCCAACACTCTCAAACAGTCGACATTCTCTGAGTTTTCAGTTCGGGGGGGAAGGGGGGGCACACGATTTTGGTGATTTACTCGAAAACTATTGGTCTTATCAGAATTCTAACAAAACACGTGAAACCTCGTGAAATTCTGCATCTAGACCTATGCTTAGCTCTTACATTATGCAGGCAAAATTTTGTGCTACAGGGTAGGGCAGTTATTTTCACTGTTGAACAACAGTACTGTATTCTCACCTCATTCTGGTACTTTTACAGTACTTTTACTCATCAATTTTGTGTTTTTACTAGCTTAAGTTTAGTGGTAGGTGGTGGCGGCCATCATCCACTCACTTGATGTAGTGCTGCCTACTTCTTCCTTAGCCTTTATTATTCTTTTTCTGTGCCTGCTCTCCTCTCTTCCTATTTCTCCCATCTTTCCTGTCACTTCTTATTGCATTTCTTTCCTTTACAGGTGGCTTTACATTGAGTGACAAGCCAAATGGTTTCCTGTAAGCTGGGAAACCATTTACAACGCGAGGTGGTAACCATATAACCAAACCATACGTGCTCCCTACGTGTCAGCAAGTGGGTTGGTGGAGGGTTAGTGCCCCTCCCTGTAAAACAAATAACTCACAAATGGCCACCCCTTACGGGGTTATGGCGTCTGGCAATAGATAGATAGACAGATTGTACAGTACAATCATCAGGGAAGATGATGATATACAATTTATACCATTATAACCAATTTCTGGGGCAAATAAAATACATGGGAATGTTTTCCTTCATGTGGGAGTCTAGCCAGCCCTTGTGGCATCATCTTTGATCATGTCACACACACTTACAGAAAATTTACGGTGCACAAGGGGGTTCAGTGCATTAAGGGGTAATTCTGCCAAAAATCGCACCCCACCCACTTTTTCAAAGTACTGTATTGGATTCTAGCCTTGAATAAGTCAATGGATGATGGTTCCCAGCACCTAGGACTTCTTTACTGTTGTTGGACAGGTATATGGAAGAAATATCATAGAAAAACTAAGGGATATATCAAAAGGACTGGTGAGTAATGAATAGGATGACTTTAGGAGTGGTAGTGGATATGCAGATTAAATATCTGCAAAGAGGCAAATAGTGGAGAAGGTTTGTGAGAAAGAATATGAGGTACTTATGGCATTTATGGATCTGGAAAAAGCATATGACAAGGTAGACAGAGAGGGATCAAGGAAGGTTTTGTGTGCTATATTGATGGTAAGTTGCTGAATATTGTTTGACATATGAGGGTAGTTAAGCATGCATATGGGTAAGTGGGCACATAAATAGCTTGAAGATTGGTGTTGGAATGAGATAAGGGTAAGTGATTTTACTTACCCTTCCTCCTCCTTTACAGAGAAAACTCTGGGACAAAGAAATGTCAGTAGAAACAACACATGTGAGTTGCATTCGGTACAGTGCACTCCCACACAATGCGAACTCATACAGTGTGAATCACCTACAATGCAAGGTCAACCCAGAAAATGTTTATTTTTATCGGATGCAAAATCTGTGAATCGAACTTCCCAACATGTGAATCAGCTGCATGATTCCAAGGCAAAAATGGACTTCCCGCCATTACAGTGTCAGGCTGGACAACGTGAGTCAGTCACACGAAGGCAGGTGGCTGGCAGCAAGCCAGATTCAAAATGGCAGGCACCTGGCCAGCTATCTGCATGCTATCTACCGACTTTCCTTGGTAAACAGACACTTCTCCTCCATATTGCCGTGAGAAAACGTGTTGTACCTCGCATCCTGTGGTCCGTTTTAGCATCGTAGCAGTACCACCTCTTCATCATGGCCCCACCAAAGAATTCTAAGAGCAAGAGGATCACACTGGAGTTGAAGAGTAAGGTTATTAAAATGAAGCAGGAAGGGAAAGGATGCCCACTCCCATCTCTTCTTAACATGCCCAGAAGTCACTTAAATAAAGGTACATGGTGTTCTATTTGTTGGTCCAACTAGAAGTACTATTAGACAAAGTATTAGCAGGGTAAAGTAGGCTGGAAGGAGACCCAAAGACCAAGCCCTGGGTGGGCTGCTCACCCCATACCATTTCTCCCATAGGTTCTTTGATTCACACAATGCGAAATCATACAATGCGAGGGTTTCTGCCGCCCATAAACTCACATTGTGTGAGGGTGCGCTGTATATGAGTTTTGACTAAGAGGGTGTTAATCAGGGCAGGAAGGTCCGTAAAGTTATTTTTAAGTGCCTGGCCAATGTTGTGTTGCAATACTGATGGGATTTTCTCTGTGGGGTATGTGGAATTATAATTATGAGCTTAACATGAAAAGATAAGGGAGCCTTGTCTAGGCACAATATGGTTTCTATCACTTTTCAAGCATTACTGTAAAGCGTTTGAGCCAGTGAGTGGGTTATATTTTAAAATTTGTCATACTGTTATCATGAAGTGCCATTGCATTCATTTACCATCACAAGTACTGTTAAATACTGCACACTATATTGCTTTTACTCTAACCTGGCCTAAAACTGCCATCTCTTTATCTCGATTGCTGAGTACAATAAAATATACTGCTCATCATGAAGATGTGCTATGCACAGGATGTTGAGCTGCAGTACAGTATTGTCTTTTCATACCACTGGGCTACAGGAAAAAAAACTTCAAAGTGATGCAAATCTGCACCAAGCTAGAGTAAAATGAGCATAGTAAATACACAATTCACTTGTTATGATACAATACTTCCTAGCTACGATACTAACCTGCTGCTCCCGTAACTTGCGCATCTGGTACTTCTCCTTGTGCCCTTTGTTGGTGTCATGACCTTGGTGGCACATGAGGACCCAGCGGCCAACATGCATGAAGGGTACACCATCATATTCAATGGGCACCCCGCACTTCCCAGTGTGTGACCAGTAGTGAATACGGCCACGCTCAATATTTGGCATATATGCTGTAATGACACAGTAAAATTACTAGAGATTACAGGGCATGTTTACAGACATTTCTGTATGCATATATGGTATTTCCTGGAAGCAAACAACTTCCTCTGCCATTTTGTGCTTACTACATGTAATAAAGATAATAATAATAGTTATAATAATAATAATTATTATTATTATTATAATTAATAAATAAATAATAATAATAGTAATAATATTAGCATCTATTTTAAATGGCTGGTTAAGTTCTGCTAGCCCAAGTCAGCAAATAAATTCAATCTAATAAAGAAAATACAGTATTTGAAATTTTGTTACAATCATTCAGTACTGTATATATGTAATATATTAACAAACTATTCTTGACACATTATTTAACTTGGAAATGATTAAAATTATTAAACCCACTCAGAGTTACAGTACTGTGCGTCAAACAACCATCACTCTCTTCCTTTCAGTTTCAATTCCTATACAGGCAACCACCACACAACTTCGTATTTCATAACACACATTCACTGTTATCCACTCCACCAGATAGTACATGAAAACAGGAGACAGTAACCTCATTTACAGTACTAATAATCAGTCTCTCGGCTGTCATATGTACTGGTCTACAAAAATTAATTTTAAATCATCCACAAACATCCCCCGATAGTTTACAATTTATCCCGGACACTTCACCTCTTCCCTGTTATTTATCACTGACAGGAAGTTAACTCCATAAACACATTACTCCATTCCAATTTTCCTGCTCCGTGGCTCAGTGGGTTAGAGTGCTCTGCTCTGGCCATAGGGTCGGAGGATCGAATCCACCCAAGGGTCATTGGTAGACATCAGGAAGGGCATCCGGTCATAAAATGCTACACGCTCCAATCCAAAAAGGCCGACGCATGCAAGCATGTTGCAGCCTTCAAAAACGAAACGAAACGAAACGACACATGACTCTCACCCTCCTGCATGCTCAAATTATTATTATTCATTTTCTCCTTCACACCACCCTTCCACCTTCTCCTTGTCCTCCCTCTTCCCCACTCTGTTTACTTCAACTGCCTTATAGCTTACATTCAAAACTAAATTAAAGACTTAAATATATCGGTCACTTACATTCATTCCCAAACTGCTTATCTCTGTTGTATTTGATGAAGTGAGTGACTGTTTCCTCTTGGTACTGCTCCACGCATGCAGCAACCTTGTCACAGTAACAATAAAAAAATAATGTGAGTACATGGGGTAATACTGCACTGTTATTGAAATACAGTAAGACCTCACTATAACGGACTAATTGGGGCTCAGGCCAGTCCGAAATATGCGATTTTCCAATAAAAGCGACATCCGGACTTACCCCTGCTAATCCGGACTTTTTCCGATATATCAGACATTAGTCCGGATTGAATCGGTAGTTTTCACCACCATTGCAATATTGTACTGTGTTATACCTTCACTACATTAATCAAATGGTATAATAATACTGTACTATGCACTGAAAAACATCTTTTACTTGTCTTATTGTGGTGAACATAGATGAAGTTGTCAGGCAGTCCGGACTGCTTTCTGGCTATATTGGACTTTTTCTGATATATAGGGGTTTAGTCCGGTAGCTCCTCAAGTCCGATAAAAGCGAATTCCGGTCTACTGAAGTCCGTTATAACGAGGTTTTACTGTACTGTACTGTATTATGTATGTAGAATAAATGAAAACAAGTATTTTATCAAGGTTAAGTGGATATATCTTGGAAAATCTGAACCATTTAAGACACACATCAGATAACCATTTAAGACAAACATCAGATAATGATTCCTTTTATGTTGATAATGCTGATGGGAAATATAATGGTCACATCATTGTCTGGCTAAGCGTACTCATGTTACCCTGGGCAGGGAAGTTTCTGAGGGATGGTGGTCTATGTAGGATGCTGTTTGGCTGGAGGTTTTGGATGGCTTTGGTGGTTTTGTGTTCACGCATATGTTTGTGGTGTGACACTGGGTGGAAAAGGAGGGATGCTGTGACTGTGCAATGTTGGGCGGGTGTTAATTCCACCCCCCCCTCCCTTTGTGGACTGGGATGGTGCAACATAGTTACAATGGTGGGATGGCTCCACAGTCAATCTGTCACTAACTGTTTCATTCCTACTGACCTAACCCAATCTGAAAACCTAACCTAATTCAACTTAACTTACCCTAATCTGGTTTCCTTCAGGAAACACTGGATCACCTCTTAAAAAATAAAAAAATAGTAACTGAATTGATTCTGTGCCTTTGTAAAGGTGTACAGAAATGCATGTTTAAGTATGAAGAGGATCCATCAATAAACAAGGTAAATATGCTTACATATGTGGTAGACTATGGACAGATCAGGATACATATGGTTAGGTTAGCATATAATACGTTGGGCAACATTGGGATAAACGAGGTTGGGTTAATTTACAAAAATTAAGGTTAGACTTGGATAAAAAGGCACTGATAGGGGTAATTTACTTCAAAAATACCATCCTTTCATTTTTGTGCACCACAAGATGGCATCTGTCTTCAGCAATAAACAAACACCACTTTTTAAATGTTTTTCACCACTTTCGAATGGCCAAAAATATTGCAACAAGAAAATGTAACCAGAAAATGCTAAGAGAATCCCATGATGGGCCAAGGTAATGAAAAAACAGAAGAAAACTGAAATAAGGTGGCCCTATGTCTCTTTCAGGATTACCCTTAATTTAACCTAACCAACCTGGTACGATTAAAAAAGGGATTAAAGAATCCCCCGAGCTAGACCTTACAGTGAGATCATATAGCCCCGCTAGGTAACAGGAGGGCGCTACCCCTCCCGGCACGGCAGTCCCGGTCGCGGCTCGAACTTGCAACCCCCCGTTCCCGAGCTCAATGCTCTACCTCTGGGCCACCGTGCTTTGAGTCCAAATCGACTTACTGCTCTCTGCAGGACACCAACATTGGTGTCAACAAACCTAACTTGGTGCTCCTCATAACATAAATACTGTATGTTTGTTCCACAGAATTTTAGTATCAAATCAATTACATTATGTAAGTTATCTGTTATGAAATTTTCACCTTTTGTTAATAGGAGCTCTCCTGCACTTTGTCCAAATCCCCCTCTCCATCTCCTTATTTACTAAGCACTAAATGAAGCATTTGCAGCAAAAGTCATAAGGATGACCCCTACTTATTCAGGACAAACTGCAGGAGAACTACTGTACCAATGACAAATGATAATCTTATGACAGGGATTATCTTTTCATGACTGTAGATTCATTTATGACCCCCAGATCCTGTGGAAATATAATTTACGTTGGTAATGACTGTTTAACTCATTCATGACATTGAAATTCTGCGAAAATTACACGCTACTCAAAGGCACAAAATTAGGTTTGTTGGCATCAGCTGTGGTATCCTTCACAGGGCAATAAGTCTATTTGGATTCAAACTAATGCACCCCCAAATTAGTAAGGTTAGTTAATTTAGGTTAGGTTAGGTTAGGTTAGGCTAGTAGGGGTGACTGATTAGTGACAATTTACTTTGGAGCTGAATCAACCTAAAAATCCGACATGGCTGGGGGTTGCTTAGCAAGATTTGCAAATAAAACTGGTGGTTTTATAATTGATATCTTCAAAAACACACCTATCCACTACTTTTTAAAGCTATCATAATGATAATTACGTAGTAGTTTATTGAGATAATAAAATATGAGAGCTCTCCTGCAGTTTCACCTTAGTTTGGCCTAGAGAGAGAGAGAGAGAGAGAGAGAGAAACAAAGCATTACCAAAAATAAAATTAAATCTTTAGAAAAAAGCAATCAAATTACTGATAATTTCCATTTCATCTCCACATACCTTAATCAAATTTGTGCATGTAGCTTACCAAATATTCTTACTGGGTTTTTCCGAAGCTCGTAAAAAAAGCAGGTAACATACTTTACCTCTGCTAGGGTCTTGAATTTTTTCACTTGAAATGGCTTGGCTGCCCCTGATCTTGGTTCCTTCTTGACATCCTTAGCATACTCGTGCATCATCTTCGTACCTGTAGTGACATAAAATGCAAGAGATGTATTTTAGAAGGCCCTCCTCGGCCTCTTCCAACTGGGAAGTGGGATTTGTTTACGCGCCGCAACTCGACACGTTTTTAATTTTCCAATGGCAGATATACAGTAATGGTACACAAGAGGGGCCAGGCTCATTAATATTGCTTACTTGATGTTTCTTCTGCATTAATAAACTTTTCCGTTATGTTAATTTTTTCATCTGGACTACGCTATTTGGGGTACGTGAACTTGAATAGGAAGTCGGATTACCCTGAAAAATAATAAATCGACACGTAGATAAGCACATCTTACCCGCGTAATTTGATTATTGGGGACAATATGATACGCCGTAAATACGCAGAATCAATTAAACAAATACAACGATTTTACCAACAGCACTTTTTCCCCCATTTTAATTACTTACCTACTACTTTACGGTGGTCAGTTCAAGGAAATCCCATACAGAAGCCAGGCTCTTCTGTCCTTGGCACATACCTTGCTCTCCCAGTGACTCTTTACCTTTTCAAGCCTCACCAGTAAATTGTTCACTTCTTCCATGTACAGCTAGAAATACTCGTCACTGCTGTACCTTTCAAGTAACATACAGTACTTTCCTTGTCAGTCAGCCTCCCTGCACCCATCCTACCCAAAGGGTACTTCATTCATATTACTTTTTGCTCCATTGATGAATTCTTGAAGCCCCTCTGCTAGCCCACTGCTGTCACACAAATTTTATCTCAGTAGCTAAGATCTTATATCCCTCCCCCACGTCATTCAGTGCCCATATTTCATATCTGCTATTTGTTTCTGCATTACAATAGCAATGGGGTTTCATCAGAGACTTCCTCACTACTTGACCAAACTGTCCCTCTTCTAGAACACACATAGTTCATTTTTCCATTCTCACTTGTTCTCTTTCTTTATTGTTTATACTTCAATACTGTACTTGCACATTACAGCTTCCATTATTATTGAAAGCATTTTACTTCCTATTTCACATCTGAGGTCATATGTGTGACAACTGTAGAGATGTTGGTATGTAGGAGGACTGCTGGGCCTTGATAGCAGGCTGTGAAGCCTATGCCCAGTGTCGGACACATAAAAAAAAAAAAAAAAAAAAACTGGAATGTAGGGGGTGGGAAGGGGAGGGTAGTTTAGTGCAAGCATATTCTGAACATTCCAGACACAAGTCAAATACAGTAATCTCTTGAGTATCTGGACGTCCATTATCTGAAACAATCCATTATCCAGATGCTATGATCTGGCTGTTTGAAACCATTATTCATACATTTTTCCATTTTATTGAGACAAAATGCTTGCATCTGGGTGGAAATTATTGCTGAGTGAACATTTTCATCCGGCAGGGCTGATTTTTTCATGTTTTATTTTTCATGTCACTGCAGGGTATGGCCCTGCATTGATGACTGCTTGTCTGTGGTTGATGGGTCTGCTTGACCATGGTAATTGCTTGGCTGTGGTTTATAGGTCTGCTTGACCAGAGTAGTGTAAAACAACAGGAATAAGAGTTGTACAATAAATTGTAGTGGCCTTTTACAATGCCTTTCAAAGTTAGAGTATGTATAAAAGGGGGCCAGGGAAGAAGTCCATTATCCAGACAGATCCACTATCTACACATGCCTTTGGCTCTATTACGTTGGATAATCGAGAGATTACTGTATATTTTAACTCGTTGGAAACCTGTGGTGCTTCCAAAATTAGAATGCTGCCTGCTGTGGTCTTTTTATAAGGCTGGAGATTGTACCATGCTGGAGAGGAAAGATGGGACTTCAATGAATTGGTGGTGTGATTAGGTGGGATAGATTGAGATGATTTGGGCATACTGAGGGAAGCATGAACTCAAGCCACGCCTTACGCCATACCACGCTCAGGGTGCTTTCCTTAACCTCCTTTCAAGCTGTATTAAAATTGACCTTGGAATTCTTGATGCTATACTTCTTCTAAAAGGCCTTGAGTCCCTTTTCCCTGAGTCACTTGCTCTCGCCAGCTGCTCTAACATATGTCGCAGGTAGTGTGCCTTGAACATGGTTATTACCCTTAGGTCCATTGGATGGAGCAAAGATGTGGTGTTAAGGAACAAACAGACCACCTTAATATTGTCCACCCAGACTGCCGTGCCCTTAGAGTGCCTCAGATTATCAACTAGGAAGGGAAACTTGTAGGTCAGGTTGCTCCTGCTGACATAATCCTAGAGTGTGGGGATGAGGTATCTGACCCAGAAGTGGCAGAGGGAAATGATAAGCCACACCTTGGGGTTGTTTCCAGATAACCCCAAGGTTTTCTTTTGTATAACTGGCCAGTGCCCTGGGGTTTTCCCAGTGGTAAACTAGGAGGGGCTTTGGCTTTAGGTTGCCCTCAGTGTTCAACCCCAGGAGAGGCATTAAACAGTCCTTCGCTGCCCTATACCCAGGTGCACATTTTCCCTCCCAACTGACATGCATCTTGTTTGACAAACTCTTCCAAAAAAGCCCTGTTTCGTCAAAGTGCAGAACTTGCATGGCACTGTATCCCCCTTTCTTGATCTGATTCTTTAATTTGCCAGAAATGCTCTGCTGCCATGTGCCACTCACTGCCTTCCCTTGCATTGTGATATTTCTTAGGTTGGCACAAGTCTTGAATCAGTCAAACCAGACACTGCTGATTTTGAAATTCTCCTTAACTTACACCCCCTCTTCTTCAGGTCCTTCCAGAGGGACAAGGCCTTAGTACAGATGAAGCTCTTACTTAGGGGTATCCTAGCACAATTCTGCTCATTCAACCATAGCGCAGGAAGCTGTTCCATCTTTTCCATTACTGGTTCCATGGTCCGTGTAAGGTGCTTGACAGTCAGGGAGGGCACCTGTTCCTCAGCTGCAAGGACTCTTAATCACAGTCGACCCAGCTGACTGGGGCAGCTTACGGGCATCAGCAATCTTCCTTACCCCATCTCCAGCCCTATTGAGCTTTACAATGTCTATCTTAACTCCAAGGAAAAGGCTTTGCCTTAATCTCTTGGCTTTTCCTTCACTGCCTTTGCAAGCACTATGCTTTCCACTGGGCCCTTTAACTAGCATCACGAATACAACTGCAGCCTGCCAGACATGATTTCAAAGTTTCAAGTTACAGTAGAACTTCACTACAACAGACCCTGGTATGGTGGATATCAGATTTAACAAATGTCCCTAAGCCCAACAGACTTTGTCAGCTATATAAAAAAGTCCTTTAAATGGGGCACGATGGGGTGCAATGTATGTGTCTCCAACCCTTTTTACTCTAACCTGGCCAGAAACTGCCCTCTCCCCACTGTGATTGTAGTAACAGACTACAGCACTACTGTACTAGTCATGAGGAAGTGCTGTGACATGGATGTGAAATAAGCTGTAAAAGGGCAAAATTAGTGTAAAATGGGTATACTGTAATTTATTTTTAGTATGTACTCGAATATGCTATTGTACCCATATATTTTCAGATATGTGCTTTAAATCCCACCTCAGAGGATGGACCCCTCAGATATAACAGACAATAGGCTTTAACCAACCTGGTTTTCTCCCTAATTAGTCCGTTATATCAAGGGTCTACTGTATTTCACTACTATATTGCATCTTCTCACTACGTTGCACATGACAGCAACGGGAGTGCATTTGCACTGTGATACTGTGATAACAATGGTGGTCTGATGGCAATGCACTGGCATGATGATGTAAAATGATAAGCATAAGGAGAGGTGATTACTGTGGCAGAACACATGACAGCGGCTGAACATGGTGCGCCACGGAGACGTCAAAAAAGGGTTCTGCACATGTAAACACAGGCAGACATTTTGGCTCAAACATATGACTGTCAGCTTGCGTTTAGCCATGTAGATGCACAAGGTCATCACAGGGGCGGTGGGGAATCGTTCCGACCATCACTCTAGCGATTCTCATGACTGCTCAGCGAGGCCAGGTACAGTTTCTTATTTCTCATTCTAGCAATTCATTGTATAAAGAGGCCTGACTGCACAGGTTGCTGATGTGCAAATTATAACCTGCGACAAACCAATTAATGAGTACTTTACAAATTACTGTAGTTCTGAATCAAAATATAAACCCATGTTTTGGACAAAACTAGGTGGATGAAGTTGTGACTTGCCAGTCTTCAGTTAGGGCATTATCAGCATCACCATCCCTCCTGTTTCCTTGAATAATGATGATTTCTGTTTTACCATCAACTTAAATCTCCTCTCTGCCATCCAGATTAATATAAATAATCAGAGTTTCCAGTTTATTCTCAGTTTCATTAATATCTGTTGTCATACCATAAAGCTCAGTGTCCTCAGAATCAAAATGATGAGACACGTGCATCAAGTAATGACGATACACTACTCGTATAAAATGAGAACAGAACTGGAGCTAAAAGAAGATCCTTGAGGAACTCCAAATAGAAGGGGAACTGAGCACAAGTACATGTTGTCTGTAATTACTCTCCAAAGCGTCAGAGAAAAATGACTTAAGGATCGAAAGGACATCATCACAAACACCATAAAAATGCAGGTTATTAACAGTAGGTCATGATCTACTATATCAAAAGTTACAGACAGATCCAAGAGAAGCAAGAATGAAAACATCCCACTGCTGGTGTTCAAAACCAAGTCGTCATGAACCTTCAATACTGCAGTTTCAGTTGAGTGGTACACGTATTTCGTATTTGCCAACTAAAAAAGAGGAACAACCCTGCTTTGTTCCAGTAACGGTAAGAGTTGACCCGGTGCAGCCTGCTCAATAAACTTGGACGAGAATAACAAGTTGGAGACAGGATGATTGTTTAACAAGCCCTCAACACCGAGACCAGGCTTCTTAAGTAGGGGCCGGAACAAGGAACTTTTCTTGGAATGCACAAGATACCTTCTAAGATGCATTTGTTTACTGTTTTACAGATAAAGTCTGCTGCATGTCTGAACATATTTGGCAACTGTGAAACACTGAATGGATCAAGTAGGCAATATGTTATTAACCCTTTCGCACACGGTACCACGATTTGCGTTAAATGTGGTGTGGTGTGCAAAAGCACAGGACCGCAAATTGCGTGAAAACACAAAAAAAATTAACCAAAAAATAAGTTTTCGGTCGATTTGCGTCAAATTTTGTAGCATTCTAGCAGCCACCTGTCTCTCCCGAGGTAAGACTTTGGCAACACTGCAATGACTCCTATGTGCCTGTACGTAGTGATAGAATCTCAATGCTCCACTAGCAGCTAGACAGCAGGGTCGTGCTGTGTTGTGTTGTCCCTTTAAATCTGCCAGTTTCCCCCTCCCACCCGATTCTGAAGCCATTATTGAAATATTGTGACTGTACAGTGTTTTTTACTATACTGTGAAGTGATTGTGTCTATTGAACATAGATATATTGTTTGTAAAGCATTGGGGCCCGTTATCAGCCATTAGGCCTACAGGCAGAGTCTGGTTTGTTATAGCGGGGTTTCCACTCACCCTGCCCATAAAATGATGTATTTTACTCTTATAGTGAAGTCATTACTTACATCTGTGAAACATATAGTGCCTGGATTAGTGAAATAACTGACCTACCATAGCAGGCATTATGTTATGCCATAGAGATAACATAGACATATGGATTAGTTGCTAAGGGAACAGGCAGTGTCTTACACCATACAGTAGGGAAGGGGAATAACAGAAGAGGCTGGGATGGAATCATGTGATAGTGTTTTATATTGCATATGGTTCAGTGTGAAATATACGTATAAAATAGTGCAGCGAGTGTTCACTGAGAAATATTGCGTGCACTGACTGACAGCGGAAAGTTACGTAATAATCAGAGACAAGAAAATACGCCACACAGCGACACATATATGACATTATATACGTATGTCGTGCAGCGAATGTTTGTGGAGAAATCTATTGTGTGCATCGTATGAGTTAGGCAAACGTGGTGCAAGGAACAGAGAATACGCCACACACACACACATACACACGCATATACACACACGCATACACACACACACACACACACACACACACACACACACACACACACACACACACTCACTCATGCACCCATGAACACACACAAAACTCACACACTACCTAACTCATCTTCAATCCCTCCAAGTTCCTGCCAGCAGCTCAACACCTCTGAAGCAAGTGAGTTATCCATATTTTGTTGATTTGTACACTGACCTGTTTCTACATTTCTATATTTTTTTCACAAATAAGTATTGTTTTTTACATATACACATATGAGATGGAAGAAGGTTCAGCTTTAGCAAAAAGACTAGTGGAAATGTCGAGTTACTGAGAGCACTATCAAAGAGCTTATGATATTTCTCGTGTATAATTTGAGTAAAAAAAAAAAATAATAAAACGTAACGAGCGAAAATATGTTAGTATTAGTGAGGCAGGGAAATTGAGCGTTTTTATCTCGCTTGCGGGCGAGGAAGGGTGTTCTATCTTTGTCGTCCATTTACTCCAAAATTATTGAACGTATCGATTTCCTGTAAGAACCATGATAAAGATCAGTGAATTCTACATATGTACAGGACATAACTATGTAATTTCTCTAATGAAAAGTTGTGGTTACGTAGGCGGTTATTGTGCACGCATGACGAAAGTGCACCGCGGCCACGAGTACCCTGTAGTTTTTTGCGATTTACTCGGAAACTATGAAGCGTATCAAAACAAAAAGGTATCAGGCGAAAGCTTATGAAATTCTACATAAGATTATGTAATAAAAACATAAGGTGTGAGAGAAAACTTCTGCAGTATACCTCCCTGAACAAAAATCATTTTCTTTTTACAAAAATGGCTTTTAGTTTTTGGCTATTTTCTCGAAAACTACAAATCGCATCACAACCGGACATACCTCATTAGAAAGCCAATTAAATTCTCTATCAAAACTTATAATAACATTTTTCTGTATGATGGAAAACACTCGAACGACGATGTTGGGAAGTGAGATCAACGTTCCAAAATGTTTATTCACGGCGGCCTTGTGTACTTTTATTTGTATGTTTCTGATTTTTCTTTTGGCTTCTCAGCTAGAACAAACATCGGCGAATAAGATGATGTGAGTTTCAGGGCAACATTTTGAGGTTTGGGTGGCGAAAATGAGGCAAGAATACATGTAATTTGCATACCGCAGGCTGCCCGTGGAGCGCGTGCGGGAGTAAAATCGTGAGCCATGAAACTTAATAAAACTTACCGTGCGCGAAAGGGTTAAGATCTCCGATATAACATTTGTTTACATCAATGGGTGAAATTACTAAAGCACAAGGCCTTCTGTGCACCATGATTGGAATTTAACTAAGAATTCCTCACAGAAAGAAGTATTATCTAATTTATTTTGTATGCAAGATATCTTAGTTGTGACAAATGGAACAAAATCAGAAGGCAGCTGGGCATCAGATACAGAAGCTGGTCTATCAGTTATATTCTTCTGACATCATCATCATCATCATCCAATCCTACGCTGCCCCATGAGGAGCATAGAAGCCTGGGGCTAGACAAGTTGGTCCTGACATTTAAGATGAGAGTGACCAGCCTCACTCATCCATGAGTGGCATTATGTGAGCAATAAACTGCAACCACCCCTTGGATATAAATCTTCACAGGCTCAATCCGATTGGAGCACTGTAATTACCCACTAAACCACGAGGCGCCAAAATTTGGTTACACGGTTAACACCCAGCACAGTAAATGGTTTCCTGGTGTACAGGAAACCATTTGGCTTGCCACTGTGTAAAGCCACCCCAAATTATTCATAGCTGCCATACCTGGATATATACTGTACATACTTGAAGACACTCATGCTCCTTTTCTGGACAACTCAGTCTCACTACACATTCAAGACTTAAGTTTAAAAAATAAATAATAAATAAAAATTAACTTCATTCTTCACGCCCATTTCATGTTCAAATTCCATTTTTGACATACACCTTCAAACTCATTCATGAAGTCCTGCAACTCTCATTAATTTTCATATAACAAAACAGTACTAAAATATGGTTTTCATCCATTTACATATACTGTAACCAAGGATATAAGTCACAGCATATCACTACCAGTTTGACTCTTTATTACAGAACTTGTTCAGTTTCTTGCATCTTCTTATGAATTAATATGGATATCTAGGGTATGCAGTGTAATGGCCGATCTGATGTAAAACAAACGAAACAAACAGAAAGTCAGACTAGATGCAAGTAAATGAGAGCTGAATGCCTGAAAGAAAAGGAAGATAGAAATAAATATATAAACAGTAAGCAAAATGTAGAAGTGTGACCTATTTATCAAAATCGTGATTTAAGATATGTGAGGTTGAAACCTGTTTTGCTTGCTTTTACCATTACTCAGTAAACAACCTTATTTTTCGGCTTAATATCTGCCCAAGAATACTGATGTAGCTAAATAACGAACAAGCCTAAGGACTGGGTAGAAAAAAAAAAATCTCACTATTTGAGATTTGGTTAACTAGCCACTGTTCCACTGTGTGCCTCAAATAAGGTAATAAAAAACAAGGGGGGCAGGGGAGTTAACAGCTATATGAGGGAGGGCAGTGTGTTATGGGAGGAATGGCTATTACTGGACATACATAAAAATGCTTGGAAATGTTATTTTTCAATGATACTATCTATCACAGAAGTAGGCATCCAGTGATGCAGATACAGACACATACCCAATTACACACATATTCCTTATTTTCTTTTTCAAACTCATGTAGGTTTCTTCTTTTCCTCCAAATCCACTTTTTTATCTTGGTGTGAGAGGGTAGACTTGATACTGCTGCTGCTGCTGTTGTTGTGGCTGCTGCTGTTGTTGTGACTGCTGTTGCTGCTGCTGCTGCTGCTGCTGCTGTTGTTGCTGTTGTTGTTGCTGCTGTTGTTGTTGCTGCTGCTGCTGCTGCTGTTGCTGCTGCTGTACAGGTGCTGGAGAATTCTGCACTCCCTCTTCACCATCACCACCCACTCTGTTAAAAAAAATGAACCCATAATGATACAGCAACACTTAACTGATGCCACTGTATCTAGTGTAATGGGGAAGGTGACTGTAAGCATAAATCAATACTTAATAAAAAAAAATACTAAGTATTCTAAAGCCTAAACAATGCTGGGAATTGGTAAAGATGTACTGAATAATCCAATCCAGTAGCTAAGCCCAGTAGCCATAAATCATACGTACATTTCCAGTCCAGTTTAATATGAATTACATCACAGACATAATCAACAAACAAAATCAAACAATACCATGTTTCAGTTTAAGAAATCCCCATACTGATGTTGACCACGGCAAAGCTGATGTCTGCTATGGACTGAGAACTACATCAAGTAGCAACAAACTAACTACAGCGACCTTGCATCCAGTACAGTAATTAGATCAGACAACACTACCGTACTGGATACTGAACTAATAATGAACCATAAAGGTAACTTTACTTAGATCAGACAAAACTCTAATTCAAGGCACAGAAACCCTTAGAATGCTGTAAACAATGACAGGCAACCACACAAAAATGCAATTTAAAATATGTATTTAAACATTTGCCACTATACTATGGAATATATTGCCAGCTCACGTAAACTGGAAAGGATGAAGAGAACTTAGGTGGCCTGAGGAGGATCATCTGGGTCAATTGTAACCTCCTCCATTTCCATCATAAATCCTTCAAAATCATACTCCGATACTTGAGTCCTGGCTGCTGGGTTTGCCGGTTCTGCAGCTGGGTCATCTTGCCCCTCTGCTTCCTGTTGTCAGGAAAAATAGTGAGTGAATGGCTCATCTTCTTGGTATAAGCCTTGTGCATCACACTGTAGTGCCATAACATGCTGTCCACCATGAAAATCAACTCTTGACATCTAGTTAAGTTGAGCTCATGATCTTGAATGGCATCCTTCAGGACTTAGTGCGCACCAATAACACTTGTGACACCCCTCACACTGGTTTCTGGGGACAGATTTTATGATGCAGCATATATTTCATGGTTATGTTCACAGACTTCACCACGACTTGTAACTCTCCTCACAGCTTACTCACATGTCATGTCTTCCCTCAACTGTACCAGGGCCTCTAACTCCTCGTCCTGTACCTTCTCACAGCCAAGACCTTGGTGGGTTTCAGCATGAAACTGCCTGTCTACTAGCGAATGGAAACTGTAACAGTTCTTGGAGCTGTTTGATGCTGTGGTGTGAGTTATTGCCAAGCATGGCTGATGGTTGTCACATTAATTTCACATCAAGTAGCAGTGATGTTCTTCACACAATCTTTCATGTAAAATTTCCACCAAAACTGATTTACCATTATTGCTGCATGACAAGGAGGTGGCACTACATTTTCTAAGGAACTTACATGATCACTTGTCCCCTCTGGTGCACTTGAGCTGGCAACACTGTCAGCTGTGAGTAAGGAAGGTAACACAGGGCCAGTTGGACCTGGTACTGAGTTTAGATGTGCTGGAGTGAGGTTCACTTTCACTTTCATCTGGGTCATCCATGCCATTATCCAAATCATTTTATCATGGATATTACCTCAAGGCTCCCAGTGGCTGACATGGGATGATGAGAAACCAACCTCCTACGGAAACTCCTGAAATTTCTCATTAATTCCTGATCAGCAGATGAATAAGTGAAGTTGTATTGGGTGGTAAAAATACAACTCTGACTGCAGGATCCATGTCACAGAGGATTTGAGGATGACTCTGGGCACTGTCTGCCAGCAACAGAAGTTTTATGGGCAGACCTAAGTTACGTAACCTGCATTTAGAATCTGACACAAAAAAACTCAAACCATTCAATATAGGTAGTCTGAGGCATACTGGTGTGTCAAATAATGTCAAGGTCAACCCTAGACCTGAGGCCAGCAAAACACCTTGAGTGGTGAACTTTAATGATAAAAAAGATGCAACTTGTGTGATCCTGTGGCATTTCCTGTAGGGAGAAATGTGACCCTTGTTTAGTCTGCTTTCTGACCTCAACTGTGCTTACTTGCCTTAGAAATAAATGTAAGATGATTTTGCAATTTGTTTCCACTGTAACCTAGCTTCATCCATATTTTAAATCTGTTTACCAACATGAAGGCCTTCCTCTGACAAGTCTGAAGTGGCTACAATGTCAGCAGAAGCATTCTCCTTACTCAGACAATCTCAACGAAGCCCCCCCATTTTTTTTCTTTTTTTAAGATGAAAACCAGCCTGAAGAAGCCACGAAGGTTGTCCTGCTCCCCTGTTTTCTTGCCAACAGCACGATGAAAAATCCTCACCATTTCACAGATATTGACGAAGTCAATGAGCACACCCTCTCTATCCTTCCTGAACATATTAAGCAGTCAAATACCGTTCCATAATAATCATCACTGTCCCTACCGTTCTGCACCTGGAGACCAGTGGTACGCCACTGTATGCCCTAATAGTTTTCAGTAACCTGCTCTTGTTCTGTAAGATACACTGCACACTGGACTCATTAATTTAATTAATTTTATACAATTTTGTAATGTTGACTATCTTCTCAACCCTATCCTTCCAGTCTATAATTTCCATATTCTCTTCATGTGTGAGGTGTTGCCTTACTTGTGGGTTAGCTGCTGGCATGCATGGCATGATGAATAAGGGCAGATAGCATAAAAAATGCATAATGGTACTGTGCAACATGTTATTATGGTGTTAGTAAGCCCCAGTCTGCACGCAGACTAACGCTCGACGTTACATGCGAACAAATGTTCCGACTGGCTGTTGCATATCTCCCATCCAATGCATGTTCTCACTGACTACAAAACCTCTCCCAGGACTCTCTGGAATAACAGACCCCCCCCCAAAAAAAAAAAGATTTCATGCACATCTGTGGAAGCAAACTGTACTAATGCAAGTGTTCCATACTAAATTATTTTATCTTTTAACAAATATTTTCAGTGTCTACCATATTAAAGGCGATCAGTGATAAAGGTACGTATGTTGGATGTGAGGCCGCTGTACTTCCAAACAGCTGCTGGAAACTTGTGGAAGAAAAGAAATTTGAGGTGTGTGATGTGATCTGCAACAATGTGTAAGTCTCAGCTTGGACTCTGATTCTCCTCACTTTCATGGTAGTACCTCCCAGAGTCAATGGCAGCCATCAATCTACTAACTCATGAGGTAATTGTTGTTGTTGCTCAACCTCAGTCCATTTGATCAAGCAGACACACTGATCACAGGTATGCAGCTGCTCCAATGGGGCTGTTCCAAAGGTTCCCTAGCTAAACCTCTCATGCTGTGTCTACAACTTAGTATAGCATGTGCTGTGTAGCGCTCCACTACGTGTGTTACGTTGTGTGGGCCTAAAGTAGGGTATATGTCTGGCAAAGAGGATCACAGTCTAGCCTGGTAATGTGTCATCTGATGAAGTTGTACATGGTAAATTACTATCAAAACTGTGCTTACTGTGTCAGTGTAGAAAATGTATGAAGAGAGGGGTCATGGTCGATGCTGGAGTTGCTCTTGATGGATGCCACAGATGCTGCCTCATCTCCTACACCCCCTGTCCCAACACCACCATCCTCAGCTCCCCAACATTCACTGGTGCTCTCCCGGCGTGATCTAGGGAAAGAAGAAGCAAGGGTGTAGGGTTCAGAAGTAAAAACAATGAGTTAAGTTTGATTAGTTCAGGATTGGTTAGCGCAACAGAGAAATCATCATCCTATCACTGACAACCAAATGAAGTGGAATCAAATCTAATCAGTAACCAAATTAAGTGGAATCAAATATGATCAGTAGATGAATGAAGTGGAATCAAATATAATCAGTAACTGAATGAAGTGGAATCAAATATAATCAGTCTTGGGTTTGGGTTTGGTTGCAGTTAACCAAATCAATTCTACAACTGGTTATGAAATAAGAGTAAATGCTGTAACAACTAAATACCTGTATTGGGTCAGAAGTGAAACAGTTTATAACATATTCAGTCTATTGATTAGTTCAATTTTAATCTACTCATGTGACATGTATACTAAATTCCAAAAACATCAGGTTTTATAATTAACTGTCCATTGTTCCTCATGGATGGTGGTGGCAATTACCATCTGTTCACTTTATGCAATTCTGTCTACTTCTTCCTTCACCATTATCATTCATTTTCTGTCTGCCTTCCTCTCTTCCTATTTCTCCCATCCTTCCTGTCCATCCATCATCTAAACATGTGCTGCCTCATGATAAGCGTAGGAGCCTGGGGCTAGGCAAGCTGGTCCTGACATTTGAGATGAAAGTGACCAGCCTCACTCAACCCTGCATGGCATTACATGAGAAATAAACCTCAAAAACCCACTGGATATGAACCAACACAGGCTCAATCCTGTTGGATCACCTTAATTACCCACTAAACCACCAGGTGCCATAGTTTGGTTATATGGTTACCACCCAGCATGGTAAACGGTTTCCTGGTGTACAGGAAACCATCTGACCTGTCACTCAGTGTACAGTCACTCGTAGACAGAAGGAAGAGGAAAGAATGAGGGAGAGAACGACATAAGAGGAAGGAAGGAAAGACGGAAGGAAGAGTGGAAAGGGCAGCCACCTGAGAGCAGCACTACATCGAGTGAATGGATGGTGAGTGCCTCCACCTATCATTTTTTATTAATCTTCTTTCCACTTCAGGTGGCTTTACACTAAGTGACAAGCCTCATGATTTCCCATAACCCACGAAACCATTTACAATGCTGGGTGGCAACCATACAACCAGATAACAGGGCGTTGTTGAGCCTGCTATGATGCCTATTAACTGGGTGGAAAGACGCCAATGCGATGTCCATCCAAGAACCAAACCTCCACAATTTCCCCAGTGCCTTGCTGTGGCAAGGTGCTGTCCACCACATAGGAACACCAGTTTGATGCACAGGTTGGCCCTGCAGGGGCAGGTGCTTTTGGTTGATGGGTCTGCTCGGCCAGACAGACTGGGGTTATTCAACAATAGCTTACTTATGGAAAGTTATTTTCTGTTAAAAAGTGTAATAGCATAATGAATCTTTCCTGTTAAAAAGTGTAATAGCATAATGAATCTAAGTTGTGTTAACTCTTGATACTTTCATTGCAATATTTAGTTCTGTGTTTTGTTCTAGTTAATGCAATGCAAACTTAAACTGCACATAATAAATACTGTGTTACCTTAACTCTTTCACTGACATACGAACCTTACCATTTTATCCCAGCTAATGGCTGACAATTACATTCTGCTCAGAGTTATCATCAGCAAAGAATTTACGAGTACTCTGGAAGTGCCATAGTTATGTACACAATTCAGTGAAGATGCAAGAATGCCACAAAGTTGCTACAGTACACAGAGGCCAACCCATTCCAGAACAAACAACAGTAGCAACATAAAATTTCTACAAAAATGTTCCACAGTTATGAAGTCAGAATATCCACTACAGCGAGGCTTCCATGTAAAAAAAAAAAAAATTATATCAAAAATTACATTTCATGGAATTCTTGGTAGTTCCAACTCTGAGTTTGGTAATTGCACTCTGAAACTTGCCAGTTCTGATGGTTTCACATTTAATTAAAGACCACTGCTGCTAACCATGTCAATGCTACCAGCCTATCCCTAGGCAAGGCTACTACAGTCCAAATTATTTAAGCCACAAGTGGCCACTCTACATCCTTGGCAACAATTTAATGATAGAAAACATCCAGTCACTACACTGATCTGAAACACGGCAGAGTAATACAAAACATTCACCAAACTAATACCTCTATCCCAGGTCCCCAGGGTGCTTACCATGATATAGGCTGAGTAAATAGAAAAACGTAAGAATTTTAATAAAGTACATTTTTGTCATGATCACTAGCCAGTGTCCCTACTATGTCTGACCATACATCTTCCACACTGTCCTCACTCATTTCTTGTCAATAACACTCTTACCCATGCTTCTCTCAACAATATCAAATTAATGGAACTAGTTACCCACTCACAGTAATGTGGACTCCAGTAACCCAGTCTTGATGCATATACCTTACACAGGTAATACAGAACTGAATAAAACCACTTTTTTACATAACTTCTCTGTATTGCATTAATGAGCTTATCAAATCAGATACAACATGGGGAGGCGGTGGCTCGATCGGTAGAGAGTTGGCTTGCAGTCCTAACGGACCCAGGTTCAAATCCTTGCTGGGGCAGGGAACAGTTTGAGGATTTGAATTTTGTTAAATTAAGCTTTACTGATCTATCAGAAGACCCGCTGACATGTCGTAAAATTACCCCCGCTAATACCAATACACCAGTCCTGTATGAGACAGCCTTAGCCTGTATTCAATATGGACGGTAAGTGTTAGCACCGAAGTGGTGACATGTAAAGGTGTATGGTATAAAGGAGGTCTGCTGGGCCTTGATAGCATGCTATGAAGCCTATGCCCAGAGTCAGACACACACACACACAAAAGACATTACCCAGGTGTTGATGCTGCTGTGTCACGAGCATGGGCCAAGCTAAGGTATTGGTGGTAGAGATGTGTGGTTTCCTGTCTCACCCTGGAGTGGTATTGGATTACACGATTACGATACAACTGGTGCAGACCAGTCATACTGCCCAGACCAACATCATGCAATGTTTTTTCCACCACATCCTGCAAAGGAGATAAGAAAAAAGAAAAAACTACTGGATAACTGTATGAAACAAGATGATATTCAGCAAGATCCATCTAAGTCACCCTTAACAATGATGGTAGATTCATGATACGGATACAGTACAGTAAAACCTCACTAGAACGGACTAATTGGGGCCAAAGTCATTCCGAAAAACGCAATATTCCGAAAAAAGCGACATGGGGATTTCCCCCTGCTAAGATATTTTCTATCTATCTCTATCTATTGCCAGACGCCTCAATCCCGCACAGGGTGGCCACAAACAAATCGCCTCCATGTCACTCTGCCCCCTGCCATTTCACTACCATGCTCCCAACTCACACCCCCCTCTCTCATATACCTCTCCACTCCAACCCTCCATCTCATCCTCGGCCTCCCTCTCCCTCTCACCCCCTCCACCTCACTCACATACACTCTCCTCATCAGTCTTTCACTCTCCATTCTCTCCACATGCCCAAACCACCTTAACGTGCTTCTCCTAACGCTTCCCATCACGTCCTCAACCACACCACAACGCTCCTTCACTTCCTCATTTGTTAGTCTGTCTCTCCATTTGACTCCACATGCTCCTCTCAAATAACTCATTTCCACTGCTCTCACTCTTGACTTCTGTCCTTCCAACAGGGTCCAAGCTTCACTTCCATATGTCAGAGTTGGTATCACAATACTGTTATATTTTCATACATGAAGAGTCATGGCCACACCTCCTACTTCATTCCACCATTTCCTTCTAAATTGGGGCATTAACTCATTTGCCTCTTAACTTTTCTCAAAGGCCGCTATAAATAATTTATTGCATAACACAGTACAGTTTTTGTAAGGTTTATACTCGATGAAGGCCATTGTAACACTCACAGGAAGATATTTTTCATACATGAAGTGTCATAGTCACCATCTTGCATCACCCCACCAGTTATTTCTATCCCTTTTGCTCCTTAACTTTTCTAAAATTCCACTAAAAATAATTTGTTGCATTACACAGTATAGTTTTAGCAAGGTTTAGACTCGATAATGGCCATATATAATGCACAAATTGAGATATTTTCACTTACTGAAAGCATCATGTCCACCATCCTGCTTCATCTGCACCAGTCCATTTTGACTTGTGGTAATATCTCATTTGCCTCTTATTTTTTTCTCAAATTCAACTATAAATAATTTATTGCATGACAGTAAAATTTAAGCAAGGCTTGGACACAATAAAACTCATTAAAAAAAAAAAAAACAATTTTCTTACATTACCATTCACACTCCCTTGGCTATCTCTGTACCTCCCACCTTGCCTGGTGTTATCATCTTTCAGCACCTGATGAAGGATTCTTCAGAGCAAATCCTTCAAAATCATTTCCCATTATCTTCAGGGTCATCATCAAGGAACAGTGAATCACTGTCCCAATTGTCTTCACTTAAGAACTGAATTGTGGATGGGAATCGGAGGTGTAGCCCATACCGTGAGTGTGTACACATGTGGTGTACTTAATTTTAAGCATTTTTCAAGTACACTTTATACACCTTAATTTTTACAATCTTACAAACAAATACGATCACTCTGTCTGTATATTTCACTTATCACTCATCACCGTCGAGCAGTATATCAGGGACTTAGGGAAAATGACGTTGGGGGGAAATGATGTGGAGGAAAAATAGTTACGCCGCCAGCTCACCGCAAACTGAAGCACTAGCACACACACACCGCTCGCCGTGTGATTAAAGGTTGATGTCTTAATATTAATGCAGACCCCTTTTCTAATTTTTTAGCATTTAGAAAGAACATTATAGGTATAACTTAATTATGAACACTTCAAATACTGTACTGTATGTACACTTAGAACAACAGCTACGCTGCCAGCCCACCGCCAACCAACGCACGAACACACAAACCCAAACCGCGCCGACAATATGGCCACCCCACCGTGAGGTTAGGCAGTCCGGACCACTTCTAGCTTTTTCGGAGTTTTTCTGATATATAAGAAATAATTCTGGTCGGCTCCCTGACTCCGAAAAAAGCGACTTCAGGTGTATTGAAGTCCGTTGTAGTGAGGTCATACTGTATATGGAATCCTGAAAGTTATCATCATCCTGATCTTTATTTTACTGGGAAGTAATCAGATAGATTTGGTACCTGGTTTAGCTTCCTGAACTTAGAAAACATTAACTGTATCGTGGGCAACTTCAATAAGAGGATTCCTTTAACCCCCACCGTGGTAATTCTTTTCAACCTGATTACCTTCCCTGTGTCATTGTTTTTGGACTTTTTTTTTTTAAGTTGATTTTTTGTCATCAGATCAAGTGTTTCTGAGCTCAAACTCTTCATCACCCTCATCTTTTTGTAATTTATTCCTCTTGGGTGGGTTAGGGCAGCGATAAGTCAGACATGAGTTCACCATTGCTAGGCTACAAACAAGAACTAAATTACTAAATATGCAGTATCTGGCAACTGTGGTGTGGCAGGGTTTGGCAACTGATCGCATACAGGGAGACTCAATGTTCCCATAGAAACCACAGACACTTCCTCCTGCATGAAATTATGGAGCGGAGACCCATCGCCTCATATGAGGTGATCAGCGTGGCCAGGGATGGCCTGTATATCTGACTTACTAAATATGCATTATTTGGCAACTATGGTATGGCAGGGCTTGGCAACTGCTCTGATGGCGTAGAGAGAGACTCAACATTCCCATGGAAACCACTGATGCTTCCCTCATGCTTGAAATTACTGCGCCGAGACCCATCGCCTCATATGAAGCAACAAGCACGGCCAGGGGTGGCCTGCATATCGCCTCATATGAGGCGATGAGCCAGCAGGGATTAAGAGGAAGCAAGGTATCATTTGACAGACAGACTGACTGACTTCAATCATTCAATGAAGCACTACACATCCGTCAGATTATCATCTCTAAGTTTGCACCTATGAAAATCCTCCTACTATACTGCCCTATGAATATCTTCCTCCTATACTACCATAGGGCATTACACCCCAACACAAGGTGCAAACAAGGACCACTTAGTAATATATTCCTTCCTCCTTTCATTACAGCTCTTCCAACACACTTCACTTACTAACTAGTTTAAACTTCAGCACCATAGTTTACATTCTGCTAACATATTGCAAAACACTTGTAGAATAAAAACTATAATATTAAGGTTTCATAAATAAAAAATTGTGTGTGTGTCTATGGGAATACAGTAGTGTACAAAGAAAGTAACTAACATGGAATGGACATCGATCAGTATGAAGAAGAAGATCAGTGTTGGCACGCAGGACTGCACAAAGACGTGACAAAAGATGGTGGGCAGTATCAGTGAGGAGGCGCAGAACAGATTCTGATGTATCTGTGTAGCCAGTGTGAGCCAGGAGTCCAGCCACTGCCTTACGTAGGATCAATCGTGCAGTGGCAGCCTCCACCTCCACAGCAGGGGTCTGACTCCGGCCTCGAGTGAATGCTCTGTGGTGAAGAGGATGTTTATAACTGAGAACAAATCAGGAAGGCTTAAAACAATCATAATCTGACAAAGCAGCAATTTCTTCAGTGCTAACAATAAAATTTTGGCAACTGGTAGCATATACCAGTAAATTCTGTATCAAGCATGAGTAACTTGCAGGTTTTTGTCACTGTTACTGTTACTGTTCCCAAGCTGATATGAATGTGACTCCAACTGACTGCAGGCTGAAGCTGCCATTCTCCTGCAGTCCATCATCTTTCTTTCTGAAGATAGCATGGAAGTTGGGAGCAGCTACACCATCTAGTTAGATCAATACCACCACATGAAGAAGTCTGTCTCCAGAACTAACGTCTAGGTAACTAAAAATTTATCGCTACTGTATTAAGCCAACAAAATGATGAACAGGGCATGAACCTATTGCAAAATTCTATTTGATTCAGATATGCAATACTCTCAATAATCATTACTACACAATGTATATGCTAACTAGCAAGCTGAGCTTATTGGACAAATCTTTAAACCAGATAATATGGGGCTCACTTGTACATAACAAAGGTATTACTTTCAAGGTGCTGCAAAATATGGATAATGTAAAGTCCAGCTAGTTATGCTCTCTATTTCAAATCTGATTTTCAGTTGAAGTACGTGCTTTGACCAAATTGCTTAGGATATTTGATGTTATAGTGCAAGAAATGTACAGTACAATACTGTACAGCATGCAAAAAGGTATGAAACCTGAAGCAACAGTGCTGAGTTCTACCTAATACTGCTTCAACTGTGGTGAGAAAGCAGTGTAAACAAACCCAATCTACATCTCATTAAACCCACTAAACCTCATATCACTGAGCTCCAAACAAAAAGTGTACGGTATTATCACCTCTAAATACAGCATCAGACCATGTTGTATTGTATCATGAATTAAACTGTGAGAAAATGAAAGTATTATGGCATCAAGATGGCCACTGCCAGCTGTGATGTTTCAAACATAATGTGTAACCTAAGAAGATGGATCCTTGAGACTCATGGGGAACTTGTAAAATCCATACAGTATTAAATTATATGATGGGGCTCTAATAATGAAATTGAATATCTACTCAAATTTTCTCCCTTACACAAGATCCATGTGATCTGTTATGCACAATAATTTCAGTAAATGATATCTTACATAACTTACAAGGTAGCAAACACATATTTGATAATTGCCAGCAAATTTGTGGTAGGTGGGGGCACTCATCATTCACTCACTCAATGTAATGCTGCTTTGGGTGTCTGCCCTTTCCTCTCTTCTTTCCCTCCTCTTCTGTCTTTCTTTCCTTGATTCTTTCCTCTTTCTTCTGCCTGCGGGTGACTTTACACTCCCTCTTCTCTCTTTTTTTCTTTAATTCTTTCATCTTCTTTCTGTCTATGGGTGACTCTACACTGAATGACATGCCAGATGGTTTCCTGTACACCAGGAAACCATTTACCATGCTGAGTGGTAACCATACTGTATAACCAAATTACAGCACCTGATGGTTTAGTGGGTAACTGAGGCACACCAATCGGATTGAGCCGAGGGGTGGTTGGGGTTTACTGCTCACGTAATGCCACTCAGGAATGAGTCACGCTGGGCATTCTCATCTTAAATGTCAGGAACAACTTGCCTAGCCTTGGGCTCCTACACTCCTCATGGGGGCAACAGTGGATTGGATGATGGATGGATGGACCAAAAATCCCAAGTGTCAACATCAATCTTCAAGATTTAATCCCAGGAACATATGCCACCAGGAATCTACAGATATTGGATGTTAGGCCATCATATGAACTGTAACACAAAGCTTAAAAATTTATTAAATTTGTACCTTAATTATCAGTAATGGTTGCAGCAGTTCAAACTTCTGTCGGCACCATGTGTATTTTATATGCCAGTATGCACTAAACCCTCAAGGCCACCATACTTACACACCACCAGTAAACCCAGTACACCTCCCTCTCAACTTACTCTCACTGTTTTCAGACTTGGATTCCCCCCCCCCACCTATTCACTAATTCCTCTAACCCTTTCATGATTTTCAGTAAGCCTGTTTTCCACTAAGCTGAAAAACTGTCAAAGTGACAACACTCTTTCACACAGAGGAAGCTAAACAATGAACAAATTCTTGAATAAAACAAACATTTCTTCTGTCCCTATCCTATATGCTAATAATGAGAGCAAAAACTAGATACAGTACTGGTTTAGTGCTGGCTACAATGTAAATAATCGGCAATATATCAGCTTGGTTAACTGTATCAGTTACAGCACTTAAGTAACTCTGCCTCTGTAAACAATACTCAGCTAACAGGGTTAATGAGCATGGTGGGTAATACAATAGAGGATCAAAGGTGGTCACATATATAACAGTGGTCACCTTGGGAAACTGTATCACGACTAATTTATCTGGCTATTGGTATTATGAAACTACTGCACAGTATTACTACATACAGTGCTTACATCTTAGAACACCAACCAACTACTGTAAACACTCAATTACCTGGCATAACTCAGCCAAACCCTACACCAGTTAAAGGATACTGCGTTATTATCCATCGTGAACCTCTATCCTAAAAACTTTCCCAGGAGTAAAAGATGTAAATTATACAAATATACAATTAAGTAATGATCTATCTATCTATCTATTGCCAGATGCCTTAATCCCGTAAGAAGTGGCCACAAACAAATCGCCTCCATGTCGCTTTGTACCTCGCCATTTCACTGCCCCATTCGCAGCTCACACCCCACTCTCTCATATACCTCTCCACTCCATCCCTCCATCTCATCCTTGGCCTCCCCTTCCCTCTCCCCTCCTCCACCTCACTCACATACACTCTCCTTATCAGTCTCTCACTCTCCATCCTCTCCTCATGGCCAAACCACGTAAATGTGTTTCTCCTAACGCTTCCAGTAACAACCATATCCACACCACAATGCACCTTCACTTCCTCATTTGTCAGTCTGTTTCTCCATGTGACTCCACATGCTGCTCTCAAATAACTCATTCCACTGCTCTCACTCTCGACTTATGTACCTCCAACAAGGTTCAAGCTTCACTTCCATACGTTACAGTTGGTATCACCATGATGTCATGTAGTAACTTTTTCATTTCCATGCTCACTTCCCTGTTTCTTATCACTGCTTTCAAGGATACAAGTAATGATACAATACAGTAATACAGCACTAGGTGGCTACTGTTTACGAGCTGATTGATACGTCCCAACGCCGGATCTTGCAAAGAACTGCTGGTTACGTCTTGTTTCGGCGCCGGATATTGCTTTAATAAAGCAAAGCCAGCAGTGCCAGATATTGCTTTAACAAAGCCGAACCAGTAGCATCGGATACTGTGTTGGGCCGGACTTTGCGATAACCGATAATTGCGATAATTGAGAGTTTACTGTACTGTATATACATACAAATGAAATCTGATAAAAGCTAAACAGTGTGGTATGAGCTCACGTATTCTCTGGATGCAGGAAATTAAGGAAGGGTGACTTGGTTGTCTTGCGGTCCAGTGCTGGATCTTCAGGAGGTGGGGGACACAGTGGAATGCTGCCTCCTGCCTCCACACCAACACTCTATAAACACAGTTATCAGTTAAACATAAGCATTAGGTATCACTTACTCACTAGCAAGATTCATATAGTTCTATACGACAAAGCAACTCATACAAATACAAATACCTCACTCACAAATACTGTACTAGTGACACCATCTATCTACATCCATGCAAATCCTCTTATACCCTATAGACCAACAGATTTCCTTACAGCTAATCTTTTGCAGATTGCTCTATTTCTTATCCTATCCAATGCATTCTGAACCCACTCCTCAACAATCCTGTTTCTACTACTCTTACTCTTTTCACACACACATACCAAAACAGTTTCATTCCCATATGTTAATGTGGGTGTTGGAGTACAAGTAGTAAGTGAAGTGCACTGAAGTGAAATAACTACAAGCTTAGGTGAGTTGGAAACATTGTTTTAAAACTCTGTAGGACAAAAAATGTATCCCCACTGAACCCATGGTATGTGACCCTATATGATAAATTGTCATGCGACAGATTTTTCGAACATATCCTCATCATAAGATGAGGGTGTGATGTACATGTGAGGATATCATATGGTTCATGTATCATGTCTGGGGCACTACTCTGCTAAGGTGAGTAAAAGGAAGCATAATAAATACCAGTCAAAACATATACAGTAAGATAGTCTGGTGGCCTTAAAAGCAAGCGTGGGTAAAAATCAGGTGCTGTATGCCCTGCTCCGAATCCCTAAGAGAAAACTGGAGGTTTTTAAATCCATGCCGAGCTTCAGTCTCATATGAGGCACAACAAAGCTCTGCACAAACCACGCTTCAAGACGCATGAAGTAAAATTTAATCTGGTTTTAAAACAATGATTTAGAGGAGGTAAACTGACTTACAAAGAATTAGACAAGCAAAGGTTAATCACAGGGTGTAGGATGGTCACCTACTCTTGAAACTGTTCGAAGTTACAGTGATTTTGCCTGAGATCCCTACTGTACACCTACCAGGGAGTAGCTCACTTTGGGCTGTCTGTTATCATCACACCAACTATACATTGTTAACTTAGCCTAGGTTCCATCCTTTCTTGGTTTAGTTCACATGGCTCATTAGCAGAAAAAGACAATACTACAGCTCTACCACCTTTCCACTGCATTTCCACATCACTAAACTACTGTTACAAGTCAACATTCTAAATGGAAATATGGTAATCTGAGGCTAAATTGAAGTAAAAACAGTATATTAACCTGGACACGTGAGATGACTTGTGAGACCTGGCGCTGGTGCTGAAGGAGGCGGATGGTCTGCAACACTAGTTGATCTGTGCGACAAAACTCTCCAGGCAGGCTGGTGCAAAGATAAAGATTGGTGGCTTGTATTTTCAAGAGCTTGGGAGGCTTTCAAGCACCTTTTTCTTGCTGATTTACCTTAAAAATTACATATCAGTATTCACTTCTATCCTACTTAAATCTTCTTATTACCTATACAGACTACATAAATACCACAGAACATTAATGTGCCATAAGAGGAAATACTGTACAGTAAACTGGTAAAGTAGAGGTGCTGGGAAGCCTTACTAACCAACAATATGGACCACTATGTATTCTGGTGCAGTGGGAAACAGAGAAAATTACAGATTACAGTGGTATGAAATAATAATAAAGGTTATGTGTTGACCAGTCAAGGAAGAACCTGGAAGAGAGATTATGTTCTGAGAGATTGGGGAGGGGTTATATACAAAGGGCGGAAATGGGGGTAACAGTTACCGTATCAATAGCTTCTGTTTAAGAAAGCTATGTTAATAAGCAATGGTTTTGGCTTCAAGAGTTGGAAAGTGACTGGCTTTGGCTTTAGGTTTAGGATTTTCCAGTGGCTTCTGTTTCTATCAAAAGTCCTGAAGTAAATTCAGTTTCTGTAATTAACTGGTCAGTAAATTATTTGTGCATATAAAAATTTTGGTTTACTCAGCAGCCATCATGAAAAAACTTCTGTATATATATAGATA
>JAGKTI010000811.1:0-12741 GCA_018397915.1 Birgus latro | reverse complement strand
GACTTATATATACAAGAATTCAAGGAAGAAAAGGGAACAGGAAATCAAATTATGTACTAATCAAGGCTCAGAATATATGTTGACAAAGTTTTCTTTTTTACTTTATTATTTACTGTCAGATGAGAAGCTGCATGAATGTTGAAAGATGGTGGAATGTGGGATGGTTTACTGGTAAGAGTTACTGAAAATGAGTGGGCAATTTAAAAAGCCATGCTTCGTAGTATGAATAATGCAGATAAGCAGCATGAGTGTATGGCTGGCTGGATTGGAAACTGCTTTCATGAAGGTGACAGCAAGAATGTGTGTGTACAAATATGCGTAAATGGTCTGTTGTTGCTATAGCTCCAAACACATCTGACTATGAATCCAGTGGACTGCATGCCACTGTCGCCCTTCTCCTGCAGTCACCAATTCTCCTTTCAAGAGAGTGGGAAAAGCTGAAGAATGTCTATGTCGTCATCATCATCATCATCATCATCCGGACCTCCTCTCCCACCATAGGGCTGGGTGAGGAGTAGCAACATTCAAACAGCCCAAGTCTGCCCACTCCAATGAGCCACGCTTCCATTCACTCATCATTCAAGCCCCCAAAATCCTGGCTCTATCTGATACACCACATTCTGTAGCTTCACACTGAGTGCCAATCACCACATTCTGTTGCTTCACATGAGCTGGTAGTATTGGTGTCACCTCATGAAGGCTCCCCTCTCCAGCACCATGTCCAGTATTTGCTTCAACAGAAAATAAAAGTATCTCTGGCTTAATAAATGCTCAATCTGCAATTGCATTAGTTTAAATATGACTGAACTCTCTGAAATTAAAATCAGCAGGTCATGATACTCAATGTTTCCTGATAGCTTTAATGTTTTCTTGCCCCTTTCTTGTAACAACCAAGAATCTGCTTGCAAGATGATGAGCGAGTCCTTACCATTGATTACTTCCACACAGGCTTTACTTGGATACTGGTTTATATTACTGCAATGTATTGGAGTTATCTATCTATCTATTGCCAGACGCCTCAATCCCGCACGGGGTGGCCACAAACAAATCGCCTCCATGTCACTCTGTCCCCTACCATTTCACTACCACGCTCCCAACTCACACCCCCCTCTCTCATATACCTCTCCACTCCATCCCTCCATCTCATCCTCGGCCTCCCCCTCCCTCTCGCCCCCTCCACCTCACTCACATACACTCTCCTCGTCAGTCTTTCACTCTCCATTCTCTCCACATGCCCAAACCACCTTAACGTGTTTCTCCTAACGCTTCCTATCACGTCCTCAACCACACCACAACACTCCTTCACTTCCTCATTTGTTAGTCTGTCTCTCCATGTGACTCCACATGCTCCTTTCAAATAACTCATTTCCACTGCTCTCACTCTTGACTTCTGTCCTTCCAACAGGGTCCAAGCTTCACTTCTACATGTCAGAGTTGGTATCACAATACTGTCATGTAACAACTTTTTCACTTCCATGCTCACCTCCCTGTTTCTCATCACTGCTTTCAACGAACCAGCAACCTTCCTTCACTGCTGCACCCTTTCGAGTTATGCTTCAGTTTTATCTGAAACTAAGTATAAAGTACAGGGGCTGGGGGGGGGCTGCTCCTACAACATACTTATGAATGCCAAAAATTGTATCTACACTGAACCCACATTATATTCATTTAATGACTTTAACTAGTGACTGGTATCAATAGTGCATTCCAGTCATTACATTTACATTATTCTGTATTTAGATACCACTGACCATACTGGCATGTACAACTCTTTTCAATTAATGGCCCAAGAGAATTAAGGATACACCTGGGAAAAAATCTGAGACACCTGATTATTTTAGGAAAGCTACATAAAAGCCTCCTAAGACAAAACCAACAAACATTCTAAACATTCCAAGTACAGTAATCTAACCGTGTGGGACAAAAAATTCAAGATGGCGACCATCAGCATGGGGCGTGTATATACTGTAGCTTAGTGACTAAAATTCACACTTGGTCAAGTAATACCACCTTTTATGGGCTTTAAAGAGTGACAAATCCATTTCTGCTATTATTCTCAGAATTCTATGTCATTGATATACACGGAGAACGTGCGGCAAACACAAAAAATCGGAAATCTGTATTGATAATTTTGCTACGAATGTATAAACTAGAGTATACTTCATCTGAGTTTTTTTCAGGTTGGATACAGATTGAAGCTTAGAGGCAGAAGTACAAAGATGGACAGAAGACAGTGTGAACAGAACAAGATGGCAGCACAAGAACAGTGTGATGTTTGTGATTTTTGTGATAAGCCAATCATCTCTGACCGAAGTAGTCACAAAAAGAGGCCTACCTAGCATACTGAATACTGATCTGAGGGAAGGACTTGGTGAAAATCTATTACCTAAGGTGTTCCCAGTTCTGGCTCATAAATGATGCAAAGAACATTACATCATGCTATTATACATAAAAAGGAGAAAAAGGGAGTCAGAAGAATCAGAAAGACAAGTGCATAAGAAAATCACCTGCCGTACACAGGCCACTAACTTTAAAAGAAAACAAGACTGTCTGAACCATGGAAAATATGATGACTATAGTAAGATTGCCAAACACCAAAGGACCAACTTGAGGTGACTCATGAAGCAGCAACAACAGAACTATTATCATCTGTTGCAGCCAAGGTGATGGAACAAGCTGACAGTTGGGGAGAGTCTGTATATACACGCATTCAGAATGTTGGTGATCTTGCGGCAGCTGAGACCAAGTACCACCATGACTGTCAAATCCATTTTCATGATGGGTGAGGCCTTCAAAGGAAACCAGGGGGGAAGCCTTAAGGGTCAGTCAACACCAGAAAACAACATGCATTCCTGAAACTCTGTGAGCACATAGATAAAAGTAATGAACATCAGTTCTCCATCACAAATCTAGAGTCACTGATAAGAAATTACTCTGATGATGGGGAATGCTACACTACCAAGCACTTGAAAGATGAGTTACAAGAGCACTACAGAGATGGCATGATAATGACATGTGACACGGGAAAAGACATCATACACACATTTCTAGATGAAAGTATGAGGATACTGAGAATTACAAAGCAACAGGTCTGACACCTGAGGATGTTGTAGACATGGTAGCATCACTTACTGATGACCAAATGAGGACCATCATGTATGACACATCTAAATATCTCAAATTTTTGACATGGAAAACAGTGAACATATGGCGTCGTAACTTCTGGTACGTTTACTATCTCAGGTGCTCAAAAGTAAGCGCCATCAGATAGGAATAGCACACAGCATAACAAGTGCAGCACGTCCCAGATCTTTCCACACACCCGACAACACATACTGATAGTACGTGCTATCATCGGATGTGACACAGTCCCTGCCTAAAATGGCACTGGCAAAAAGAAGGCCATGGTAGTCTTGGAAAGCAAGGATTGGAGGACAATGGATGTGTTTAAGAAGAGCAATGCCAGTCATGAAGAAGTTGCCACAGTAGGGGAAATATTCCTACTGAAGTTATATAATGCCAATCCGACATGTACAACACTTGATAAGCTGAGATTTGTGCAGCACATGCAAAAGATGAGCAAAGCATCCAGCTGCTTCCAACTTCAGAACCTACCTCCCACATCCTCAGCTGCAAAGTACTGCTATTGAGCTTACTACGCAGTTCAGGAGTGGTTGAGCAATGTTGAGGATGTAAATCCTACTGAAAGAGGTTGGGAGCTTCAAGGAGGAATGCTCAATCCCATTCTGACTGACAGACCAGCAGCAACAGAGCATGTTTTTCTCATTTTGTTATGTGGATGTAAACAAATGTGTGGCAAGAGAGGCTAATGTCAGAAAGCAGAACTCTACTGTACACCTATGTGTTCCTTGTGTACTGGTCAATCTTGTGCTAATTCATGCCCACTTGATAGAGAAGATACTGAGTCCCCATGCTATAACTGTGATCATAATTAGTTTTATGCTAAAAAAAAAAATTATTTAGAAGTAGTTCAATAAGTACTGCTGGCAAAAGTTGGTGCTGGTTGTTGACTTAAAATGAGTTGAACTGACCATTTTGTTTAAAATAGTACATTACCTTGATCATATTTTGAACATTTGTCAATAAATTACTGAAATAATGGTAAAAATGGTTTTCTTATACCTCAAAACCCTTAAAAAGAAGTATTACATGACCATCTGCGACTTCTGGTTCCAAAGCTACATGAGCATCCCATGCCGTCAGCGGCCATCTTGGATTTCTGTCCCACATGGCTAGCTCACGTGGAATGTTTAGAAAGTCTGTGGATTTCAACATAGCATGGTTCCAAGTACAGTAGCTTCCCTGGAAAAATCAGTTTTCTTGAATTTTTTCCAGGTTCCCTTTGAATTTGAGCTAATGTTCCTAGCCAATAATGCCAATTCACAATTCTCAGCCACTTCCATACTCTATTCCCTATCCCGGAAGCCTCCACACAAGACTTCTTCCTCCATTTTTCTCGGTCAACCTCTGAGCATCCTACCTTCCACATTTATACCTATGACTCTCCTCAGTCAGCCTCTCCCATCCTCTCAACTTGTCCAAACTATCTGTACCAACCAATTCTCATCTGTTCTCTAAAATCTCTTCTGGATTCACTGTTCATTGACAAATTGGAGAAAGCAACACCGATGTGAGACTTAATGTGTATTGATGTTTTGCCTCATGGCTTCCTCAGAATACAATTGCAATTGTATTCCATCACTCACTGATGCCCTACTCACCTATCTCAGCATATTAATTTCTGTGAATTTCAATCACCTTTATCCTCTCCTCTCTCTGGGCAAGTCTCACAGCCGAGCATTACAGTTCTTGCACGTTTTGATGAGCATGCCATTAGCATGAAAGGGGATCCCCTTTGTACTAAGGGTACTGAACATAAGGAAAAAATGGATGACTCTTCTGCCATGACCATCACTTGTAGGCCAGTTGACAGGAAGGGATAAGGCATCTGTAAGATTCACAGATACTGCAGACATAAAAAGGATGACTGGACAAAGAAATGGTATATAACGGATGAAGTGGATGGGCATGACAAGGCAGCAAATTGGGGAATGCTGTATTACGTGTCACGTGAAGGGGGGGTTTTACCTAAGAGGAACATACATGTCTGGAGATCTATCTGTTGCACCTGCTCCTCATACTGCAGTGTAAAGCATGACCAACAGATTAACAAATGGAATATGCATATGTGGAATGATGGTACTGTACCTTTTTCTGCATAACAGTTAATAGTAATTAGATAAGTTGATGGAATATGTAAGAAATGAGACTGGGACAACAAAAAATTAGGTTGGTAAATTGATTAAGTATGCAGTATGGTGATACACACATCTGGAATGATGGTGTTTCTTCCTGTGATGGCTGGTGAAGGGCTGGTGAGGTAGGCAGAGGTGGTTTGGGGGTAAGAAGGTCCTCCATGTCTGCACTGCTCAAGCCCCAGTCATCCCCTCCACCTCTTTCTCCATCCATCTCTTCACCCCAGTGGGCACCAGCACAGCTCATTCTCTATGCTGCCTGGTGGGGGGGGGGGGGAAGGGAATAATACAGAGTACTGTACTGTACTTGTTTGAATTATCAATGATTTTGGGTTTCTTTCTGAACAGAAAAGGTTTCTCATAGGTAGAATAACTGAGAACAATATTTCATTCCTAGTACAAGAAAGTAGTTTCCACTTTTACTGAAGGAATGATGATACCGTAAAAGTCCTGTAATCTGAATGGCAGGGGACCGAGGGTCTTTCGAATTATTGGATTTATCAGACTATTGGGAGGGACCTAAAAATATAAGAAATAGATACATGATTAATAAATGAACACTTAAAATGATATGGGTTGTTTTACTCACCAGAAATGAATAAAAGTGCAGCTGAACAGCGAGTCCAAGCCAGATAAATCCACAGATAAAGCCCAGAGAGAGAGAGAGAGAGAGAGAGAGAGAGAAAACTGACTTGCTCCCAGAATAGTGTTAATTTTCACTCAATTCGGACTACTGGGATTTTCAGATTATCGGTGGTCAGATTACAGGACTTTCAGTGTGCACAGTTTTTCCAAATGCATTAATGTGTTACACAGTCAATCCTTTAACCTTTTCAGTATGGTAACCTGCTTTTATGGTCTATTCTAGCTACTGCCTGACAACAGTATTCAGCACAGTAGGGTGCTGTTATACTGAAAAGATTAGAAACACTCTCCATTAGCATCTTCTGTACAATGATGTGCTTTTCACTCTATGCTTCCTCCTCTTGGAAGCACTCTAGGAAGAGACTTTAAAGCACCAGAACAAAGCTTAAGCTGGACTTGAAAGTCGGACTTGGACGGTCCCAAGTCCAGGCTCACAGCTCACTAAAGTCAGGCTCAACAAGCAAGACATTAAATACCCAATATCTAAAGCTAGTTGTTTTCATCTGCATGAATAATTTCCTTACTGAGACTTGGTAGCTTTCAATACACGAGCACTACTGTAGCCTACCCGATAATCTACCTCTCTCTCTATAGCCAGACACCTTAATCCTGTAAGGGGTGGCCACAAAAAAAATCACTTCCATGTCACTCTCTCCCCTGCCATTTAGTTTCCCTTCCCCCAGCTTATACTCCCCACTCCCATATACCTCTCTACTCCATCCTTCCATCTCATTCTGTCTCCCCCCTTCCACCTCACTCAAATACTCTCCTTGTTAGTCTCTTACTCTCCATCCTCTCCACATGGCCAAACCACCTCAATAAGGGCTTTGCCTCTGGTCTGCATGAGTGGGTAGAGATAAAGAGACAAGACAACTCCAATCTGGGTCCCCCGGGAAGTACATCGCTTCTACAAATGCCAAATGACGCTTGAATAACAAATAACTGGATAGTCATTTCAATCATTAACATTTCTTGGGCATGCTTCCTCTCTTAAATCTATTCATACTGACCATAAAAACAGTAGCCTACATAAGCCATACAGCTGTCGATATTATGATTAATCAAAATGGAATGTGTAATTACAATCATTCTATATTTTCACCATTTCATGACTAATAGAAAAATGTTTTCCTTTACTTGTCTTATTATTATTATTATTATTTTTTATTAAATCTGCATGGAGATCAGATACAGCCAGGATTCCAGGGGCATGAATGATGAGTGAATGGAAGCGTGGCCCATTGGATTGGGCAAACATGGGCTGTCTGGACATTGCTACTTCTCGCCCGGCCCTAGGGTGGGAAAGGAGGTCAGGATGATGATGATGATGGAGATCATTATACACATACCTGCTGATAAAATCTGGTGTGAGTAAAATTAAGAAGTCAATAACTATGTTATTATAGTGATCTGGCAACATCATTCTATTGTGTTGGGCACTTAATGGGAAACTTTAAAAATTTCCTCTCCTAGAAATTTCCTACTGAGGTGGTAGCACAGTCAGTAGAAAAGTGGACTACAGTCCTACCGGACCCAGGTTCAAACCCCTTCTGGGGCAGGGAACAGTTTAAGGATTTGAATTTAATAAACAGCAGACTTTACTGACCTATCAGAAGACTCGCCGACATGTCGTAAAAATACCCCCGCTAATACCACTACACCAGTCCTGTACAAGACAGCCCTAGCATGTATTCAGTATGGACGGTGGGTGTTAGCGCTGAAGTGGTGACATGTAGAGGTGTATGGTATGTAGGAGGACTATTGGGCCTTGGAAGCAGGCTGTGAAGCCTATGCTCAGTGCTGGACACAAACACATCCACACTCGCACACACACACACACACAAAACTAGCTGCAGAGCCTAACTCAGTCTTGAGCTCGAAACAGGAACTTAAAATATTGAGAATATTATATATGGTTTGTCTGGGTAAACTTATGGGATCTACACTAAAATGCTCGTCAGTAAAAAAAAAAAAAAAAAAAAAAATGAATGAATACTTAAGACTGTCCGTTTAATGCACAAGTACGAGTCTCCTTGCAATATACTGTACTGTACTGTATACGTTAAAGGCTTAAATTTACAAAGTATTAAATGAGAAAAATAATTGAACTGTAAGTACAAAAAATGATGATATTAATGAACAGTCAGGCCTTAATATACACAAGTGACCAGCTACAGTGACAGTGTTCAATCACCCAATTAAAAAAAAATTCAGTGAGATGATGTGAAGGACTGTCCTGCGAGAAGCAAGTCTACAACTGTAAATAATAACATTATACATATTAAAATGATCATTCCAAATGGTTATAATTTTAAAATGATCACTAAATGGTTATGATTTTTCTAGGTAATATTTTAACAATTCCAACAATAAATGCCATTACTATCTCTCGTAGTTCGACAAGGGAGTAAAATAGTCCATGGCCATTACAAACATGAGACAAACTGCAGGAAAGCTCCCATTAACAAATGATGAATATTTTATGGCTGGGACTATCTTTTATAATTATAAATTCAAGACAAACGGCCACTCCTTACAGGATTATGGCGTCTGGTTATGGATAGATACCATAGACATACATGACACTTAGATTTAGTGGAAATATCATTTATGTTGTTAAAGACTGTATATTTCATCCATGGCTCCCAAATTTAAGTAAAAATAACATGCTACTCAAAAGCACTAAGTTATATATATATACAAGTACTGTAATTTTTTTTCACATCAGCAGTGGTGTCCTACTGAGGCCGATGAGTCGATTCAGATCCAAACCCATTAATCCCAAAATTGTTCAGGTTAGTCTCGTTAGGTATGGCTGAATTAGGTTAGCTGGGAGTGGCAATTAGTTACACTGACTTCAAATCAATCTAAATGTCCAACATGGTCTGTGACTGCCTGCCACAGTTTGCATGTGATCTGGTGGTTTTATAGTTATTTTAAAATTACACATTTCCACAATTTTTTACAGCTATCACAATGATAATTATGTTAAAGTTTATTGAGGAAACTACACAACTGCAAATTTTATGCATGGGAACTCTCCTGCAATTTCACTCAAACATGGTATGGTTACTTAGTGGGCTGCAGGTGAGTGACATCATGGCATTCAGTTCTTCAGCCAATCAAAAATCAGCAACATTATCAAATCTCTTACTATCTATATGGTCTCTAGGACAAACTAGACATCATTAATCAGTGCTGAGCCCGAGATATTTTGACAGAACTTCATACTGGTATCTCTATTTTGTAAACACAGCATGTTTGCTTCCTATGGCCTCATGTGGCGAAGTAAACGGTTCAGCGAAAACCAGCTTACGGTGATGTATGTCATACAGACAGCAGTTAACACAGCATGATATAATGAAGTGAAATGTGTGATCAAGCGATGTGCCGATTTCCCCACCTAGTAACACTGAATATAGTAAAATTTATTTACCTTGCAATTCTCGCCTTATCTACTGCAGCAACTTCCTCAGGGAATCTACTTTTTAATGTTTCTTCGTTTTGGTAGATGATCTAACATCTAACGTTGTAGCCACTAGAATGTCTGCCTTTTGTTTTCTCGTCACTGCTAGTCTGCTAGAGTAGATTGATTTCCCCAGACAAAACACTGTACCTCTTCTTCCTTACGCACAATAGTGATGACCTCTTAAATAGAATGCCAAGAAGGGATAACTAAAGTGAATATTGTCACTGGATTACGTTGAATGATGCATACGAGAAACGGTGACTATTTTTTTTTTTACAGCATCGTAACTAAACAGCATGAGCTGGCCAATTAAATCACATCGCTCACTGACAGGTTTCTTATCTGGTTGTCATTGCAACTGTACTTTGTCCACTTCATGTACTCAAAATAGAACTTCTCGTGGAAAATACACTTAATCATTCAATTTGTTTCTCTTATTGTCCTAATTCTTGCATGTCAGGCTGGCGTACCTGGCGTTTTTTTTTTTTTACCCCTGATCAGCGGTGATCCTAGTCAGTGGTACAAGATAAGCAGATAATACCTCCTACCAATCTGCTGGGAGGGTAGTGGACTGCAGAACGCAGCTCCAGACTTTAGGCTGAAGCTGACTTCTGCATTTCCTTTTGTAGATTTATTGAAAGGTGGTAATTATTATAAATAAATACTAAAATCTGGGAATGCATCAGCTTTCAAAAACTTTAGCTTAATTTTTACTGTCAAGCGGATCGAAGAATGCCAAGGTAAGACCAAAGGCTGTTGCTTTAAAAGATAGGTGTTGGTGTTGGAACTCGACTCATCTGTGCATATATTGGGCTTAATTACCCAGAGGTGAGTCCGGCCACCAGAATTAGCCGGTGGGTTTAATCCCACTTAACCCTTTTCTTACTACTGATAACAGACGTGTACGTAACGCCGCCTGGCCGGTGAGTTGAATCCAAATTAGCCTTCTTCTTATTAAGGAATATGGAAGGGTAAACCCAAGTAGCCGGCTAGTTTAATCCGGCTTAACCGTTTCCATACCAAGGATCTAATGTACGGGTAACCCCACCTAGGTTTAACCCGGTTTCACCTCTTATGATTCTATTGGATGGGTAACCCAGTCTAGCCGGCCAGTTTAACCCGGCTTAATCTTTTCATAAGGATTTTAATGGACGGGTAATCCAGCCTAGCCGGAGAGTTTAATCTAGTTTAACCATTCATTAATAAGAGTCTAATGGACGGCCGCCTGCGTCTGGGGAGGAAATCCCAGGAACACTGACAGGTGTGCTGAGGCCCTTTTAGTCGCCTCTTACTCCATACTCAGTCAAGAATGGAACTCCGAAACCCTCACTATCCAATCCTGTCCGACAACTTCGAGCTCTCAGGAAGCTGGCGTCCCTCTACATCCCTCCTTCCCCTCTAGTCCCAGTCACACAACTATATTCCCTATACCTCCTTGGTCGGACCTGCCCCAGCCGTACCGCACTTGCAATCCAAGGGTGGGACCGAGCGATACTCGAACATACTTAAGATTGAGTCCCTGTCGTGTGATTTGTTTTTGGAAGAGGAAGTGGAGACACGGAAAGTTTTTACTCTTTACTTTCTTTGCCCTTCCATCAAAACAGATAACCGCTGTGTCAGTTCTCGTAACCAGGATTTTTTTTTTTTTTACGAAAGAAAGCAAGACAGCGGAGGATTCTAATGTCGCTGACCATCCTACAAATATTAATCTGAAATACGACTGAGAACTCGCCGTAAGTTCGCACAGGTAGTCCATACACAGTACCCAGGCTACTTCTAAGATCTTCCCAGACTGCTTCCACATCCCACCATCATCCTCCGAGTTCGGAACTATTGGGCCGCCTTATTTTCGCCCGTGATCCTAGGCTGTTAGAACTTTAAGTCGTTTGGAGTTTCGGCCGTAAGAAATTTAGGCCGCAAGAGGCCTAAGGCCGTGAGTTGCTTACGTCGAAGGATGATAAAATTATATAAAACTACCAACTTAACCTAACCTAACCTAACCCAACCTAACTTCAGCAATGACATCTTGATGGAGTTTGGTTATTTAGGCTGTATACAGTTTAGGCTGTTAGGCGATTCGGCCGTTTGCCAGTTTGGACGTTACGGCCTAAATGACTTACGGCCAAAACGAAGCATCCTCCACGGTGGCAGTATACTTCAGCATCCTCTGACAGTGCCAACTATGGAGGTTAAATGGCCATCATGACAGCCTCACATCAGAACTATCTGCTATACATCAGCCACAAAAGGTGGTGATGTTCCCTTCACTTACTTCTCTCCGACAGGCCACCATCACTCTTCTAGCCCGGTCCATACAAAACGCCCTCCTGGGCCGCACAACCCGTTCTTGGACAATAAGCCTCCAGTACAGTATATCCATGTCTCTAGTACCATATTCACTGACAGAGTATTATCCATGTCTATATTCAAAGTCTCTCTCTCTCTCTCTCTCTCTCTCTCTCTATCAGGACCGAGTAAAAAAGAAAAAAACTCAGAGACCCCTACTTCCCTAAGACCTTGGTACTGTAACAAGACTTTGAGGTATTACGACCTTTCTTGTTTTTTACTTAGGTCTTCGTATTAAAGTGTTTAGCGCTGCTGTATTTACTCCTCTTTCATCTTTCTCCAAAACGTTTTATTAATTTAGTGCCGTTCCTTTATCTCTCCACCAGTTAGCTTCAAACCTGGCACAATTACTTTTCCTGGGACAGTAACCCCAGACGCTTTTTTAACTTTAATTTTTTTTTTAAGATATAGCATTAAACGTCAAGCAATGTAAACACAAATTTTAAAATCCTGTTGTTGTATGTTCATTTATTATTATGCCATTTTGCGCAGAAGCATGTCAGTGTACTGTAACTGTGTGGAAACCATCCTGCATTCTCTTGGGGATGTTAGCAGTCTTGCTGATTTACTGTCTCCACAATTTTAATATGCTTCCTCATTTTGACTGTGATTTACACTCACTACACTTGTTTCTATTCTCAATACACTCATTGTACTCTGTATCTTCACTCTGCTTCCCATCCTTCATTATGTAACGTTATCTTCACTGTGCTACTATGCTTCCATACCATCACTCTGTTTGCTAACCATCCCTGGATTTCCATAGCTTCAGTTTATATCTCTGCCTTCAGTACAATGCGTAACCAGTGTGTTTCTCAATCTCCTTTGTGTTTCCTCAACTTCACAAAACTTGAGCAGTCTTCCCTTCACTCCTCAAAAACACGAGTTAATTAACACACATTAATAACAATAAAAACTTATCTAAATTATGAGTGAAGATCAACATGGAAGAAAAAAAAGGCCTTACCTCTTGACGCAGGACTGACGCCTAGTTAATGAACAAAC
>JAGKTI010000810.1:88543-111860 GCA_018397915.1 Birgus latro | reverse complement strand
TTTTTTATTTTTTTATGTGTCCGACTCTGGGCATAGCCTTCACAGCCTGCTATCAAGGCCCAGTCGTCCTCCTACAATCTACATGTCACCACTTCGGCGCTTAACACCCACCGTCCATATTGAATACATGCTAGGGCTGTCTCATACAGGACTGGTGTATTGGTATTAGCGGGGTCATTTTTACGACATGTCGGCGGGTCTTCTGGTAGATCAGTAAAGCCTGATTTAATGAAATTCAAATTCTTAAACTGTTCCCTGCACCAACGAGGATTCGAACCTGGGTCCCTGGCACCACCACAACCGTAGGAGGTCCACACTAGGGCCCACACCAGGACAAAGGAAGGAGGTGCGATGGACTCTCCTTCCTCTGCCCTGGTGTGGAGCTCTGGCAGAGTCCACCAGACCTGCCAGGCTGAGGGAGAGACCACCGGTCGTCCCTCCTCCACTAGCCCGGAGGCTCCCTACGAGGGCGCTGTCTGTGGCTCAGCCCGCCACTCCAGAGGCCAAGCGAGGCATCCCTCCCACTCCCCCTCCTCTACAAAGGGCAGAGACTGCTCCCCAGCTCGACTTGTTATGCTGCGTGTTCAGGGTTCAACTTCTTGTCACTTGATCACAAGCAACTGTTCTAGGGTTCTTTTCAAGACCGGGTCTAGTGCATACAACTAAAGGAACAGGGCATAAAAACTAGGCTGAACCATCCTTGCACGTCTATTACCTTAGCTACAACACTGACAAGACACAGATACAATGTATTTCACAAGTACATTATTTAGGCACAAAACATAGGTCAGACTAGAGGACTTGGGACTGGGTGACTGGGCTGTCTGGGCTGCTTACAGGTGGCGACCAGGTGTGGGGGAAGTCCCGGGACAGTCGTCTTCCTGCAGGAGACACGGGACTCTTGCCAAGGGCCGGGTCGTCTGAGCTGGACCGCTGGGCGGTGTGGAGGGAGGCCTTTTCCTGTCGGGGCCTCATCATGGAGTTCGGCTCTCAGGGCTCGGGGCGAATAAGGAGAACAGGCTCTCTTGCCAGCGCCTACTCCGGGAGGCAGGGTTTTGACCGATGGGGCTGGGGAGGTCAAGCCCTGGGGTCCTGGGGATGCCCTTGGGAGTCTGGGGGCTGCGGCCTTCCTTCAGTGGAGTCGCCATCAGGGGTGGTCTGCGGTGGCCCTTCCTTCGGGAGTCCAACAGTTGGGGACGTCATCGGGGTGCCGGCTGCAGAGCGTAGATCCTTGGGCTGACCACAGGGCCTCTCCAGAGCTCTTCCAGCTCCAGCTCCTCTGTGGGGAGAGAGAGAGAGAGAGAGAGTCCCGCTCGGCCACAGGAATGGTGGTGAGCCGAGCCAGGGACGTCCTTCTTAGGGAACGTCTTAGGGGTAGAGGATAGGGAGCGGACGGTGACCTGCTGTACCTTCCCCATGTGGATGGTGCCCAACACGGCGGTTCCTCCAGTCCCGGGGACTGCAGGAGGTGAATGGATGGTGGCCTGTTCACTCTGCCCGACACGGATGGTGGCCTGTGTCGTGGTCCTGCTCCCTGCAGAGGGGGCAGCCAGAGGACGGACAGTGGCCGATCCTCCCTTCCCGGTACAGACAGTGGCCTGTACTGCGGTGCTGCCACAGGTAACAGCTGAGGAGCAGACGGTGGCCTGCTCTGCCTCGTACCCGACACAGATGGTAGCTTGTGTCGCGGTGCTGCTCCTGGGTATACTTGTAGCTGAGGAACGGACAGTGGCCTGCTCTGCCTCATGCCCAACACGAAAGGTGATCTGTGTTGCGGTCCTACAGGAGGGTACAGCTGAGGAAAAGACGGTGGCCTGCTCTGCCTCATACTTGACACGGACAGTGGCCTGTGTCGCAGTGCTGCCCCTAGAGGTGACTGCAGGTGAGGAGCGGACGGTGGCCTGCTCTGCCCCTTGCCCAACACGGATGGTGGTGTGTGTCACGGTAACAGCTGAGGAGTGGACAGTGGCCTGCTCTGTCTTGTACCTGACATGGATGGTGGCCTGTGTCACAGCACTGTCTGGGACTTTGGAGGCAGTCCCACCCTGAACCTGGCAAGGACTGTCTTGGCTGGAGAGTAGGTGGCTGGAACTGCAGTCTTGGTGGGTCATGGGCTGAGGGTGAGAGGGATGTAAGGCAGTCAGGGACATGAGCCCGTCTTTACCTGAGCCTTTACGCTCTCTATCTGCCACCCACTAGGGTGGGTGCTGCGAAGCCTGTCTCCCCGTGGTCTCCTCCTAGGGTGGGGGTTGCGACATCCCTTCCTCGTTCTCTCGTAGGGGTGGGGATTTCACCATCGTCATGGGGGAGAAAGTCACGTCCCCATGGCTGGAGTGGCAGGCGTCTGAGAGGGGAGCTTGGTGGGTTGGCATGAGGTGGTAGAGGAAGGTGGTCCAGTGGTCAGTGGTCTGGTTTGGTTGATGGTGGGGTGTGTAGGTGACGTGGATGGTGGAGGTGTGCTGTGCATGCTGGAGGAGGCAGAGAAGGTGAGGCGTCCTGTGTACACATAGGTGTTTTCCGTGGACGAGAATCCACGTCACTCGTTGAATCCTCATCATCGGTGATGGTGGTGGGTCGGCTGTATACTGGCTAGTGGTAGTGCTGCCCTGCTTTTATATGGTTGTTAGGTGCAAATCCTCCCCCTGGGGAGTTGAGGGAGTTGGGTTTTCCACTGTGCTTGGTGTATAGGGAGGGTGATGGGGGTTGTGCTTGGCATGTGGGGAGTGGGAGTGGTGTTTTTGATGGTGTGGGGGATGTTGTGGGTGTGGATGAAGGTGTGGTTTTATATCTGGGTGGTGGGCATGAGAGGTGGCCGGATCGGGTCATTGTGGTGGTGAGGACCGGTGTTGGTTGTGACCGAAAGCATGGTGTCGTGGCCGCCGGTGACGGGGTGTGGGGGTCCGAAGGGGGTGTCGGGGTGGTGGTGGTGGTGGTGGTGGGTGAGGGGTTGGTGTGGGGGTGAGTGTGAGCCGTGGGTGGGGGACGTGGAGGAGGTGAAGGAGACGACTTCATTGGTGTGTGGGCGGTGGTGGGGTGTGTGTGTTGGTGGGGGCACTGTGAGAGGTTTGGTGGGGTTCCAGGGTTGGATGGCTGGGTTGGCGGTGGTGTCGTGGGGGCAGGAGGTGAATCCCGAAGTGAGGTTGCTGAGGGTGAGGTCGGAGGTGAGGGGGGTGAGGAGTGGAAGGTGGGTGAGGGAGATGATGAAGTAGTGGAGGGTGAAAATTAAAAGTTGTATGAGTCAGATGCGGGGTGTAGGAAGGTTGCTGGTGGTGAGGTGGTGTAATGGGCTGAGGTTTGTACGGATGGCAGTTGTTTGGCTGTGAATGGGCGGACATGTCGGTTGCAATAAGTGTGATGGGTGTCATGATACTTGATGGTGACTTGGTAGGGGTTGGGATGCTGGTGATGGTGTAGGGTCCCATGAATTGTGGTGAAATCTTGTCAGGGGTAGGGAGTTGAGCAACTACGACTGAGTCTCCTGGTTTATAGGGGCTGGTTTGGGTGATGTCGGATTGTAGGTCTTGGTGTTTTTGAAAATGGTGCAATCGTCTTTTGAGGTGGTGGAGGGGGTCGGATGTCAGAGATATGGAGGGAGGTTGGAGGTGATGTCATTGTCACGAATTTCCTACATCGTGAAATTGTGTATCGTAAATCGTGACATTGACTGATTTTGCAGGAATGATTGAACAATTCTGAAATCCACAGAACTTCACTCATTCCCTTAACCGTCCGCTTCTGTACTTATATTTGCATCAAGATGTCAAAACTTTCCTCATTCTCTCACGAACGACTGTCTTTATGTACAGACAGTGCATTCCTCTAAGCGATAATTTCTGAATTGTCGTTTCTTTACACTTGCCTCGCTGGCTACTAATTGGCCATGCCTCTGTGTTAGACACCCGAACACAAGTCGTCCAGTGACAGTCTCGGAGAGTGGAAGTGCTGTGCACAAAGCTCAAGCGGGTCTCTTTTCTTAGCGATCACAAGTCTCGGCTGTATCGGCGTATTCCCAAAGCTCCCACCAACTTGGTGATCGACTATAGCAGAGACAGTCTCATCTCTACTGAATAGAATTTCTTTTGTTTTTCCTAGGCTTAAGGCTATTTAGATATTCAGCTTAGTGCTTTATTTAGTTATTTGTTTGAGTGCTTGAGTGAGTGCATTTCCCTTTCTTTGATTTTGAATAGATTCATGTAACGTAAAATTATTTTCATGTAATTAATAAATTTACAGTTCGTTTTCTTGAGCCTTGTTAAATGTAATGGTTGTGTTTGATTTCCCCACATATTTAGTACACTTTTGCTACTCCAAGTTAGTACAACTCCTTATATTAATCACGACTGGTACTTAGGACAGCTCTTGGTATTAATTCTTAAATCTGTTGTGCCAGCTAGGAGTTCGCACCAGCAAGTTCCTGCTTATTATCATTATTACTATTATTAATTTATGAATGTTAAGGGGTGAACTAACTTTCTCAGAGGCCAACAGTACAATAATACAGCCTTCTTGAGCGTTTAGTCTCTGCTGTGTACTGTTGAGAAAGCCTATAAATTCTCGACTCCAGAGAATTAGCGAAGTAAGCCAGCATAAAAGTGAAATCGCCTCTTAATTTCACGAGTCCATTCTCTCGTGACATCTGGCTTCACATTTATTTATTATATAAAGTATAATCTCATTTTCCCCCTGACAGTCATAGTGGTAAGAGGAGGGGAGCCTCTCTGAATACCCTTTTGTGTAGAGAGATGCTGTATTGCCGAGGGCAGGTGTTCATGCCCCATTGCATGATCTTGACCTGTGCTGGCCAATCTTCGTATTTGGTTTCTTCCATTCTAGCCTGCACCTGGTTGAGGAGGGTGCGATGGCTCTCCTCACACACTCCGTTCCCCTGGGGCCAGTAGGGAGAGGAGTGTGGGATTTTGTAGCCAAACATGGTGGCTAGTTCTTCCCATATTTTGCCGGTAAATTCAGTGGTGTTGTCTGAGTGCAGGGCTTGTGGGATACCGAAGTAGGGGAAGATGTGGCGGATGAGGGCGTCGGCCACTGTTAGGGCATTGTGTTCCTTGGCGGGACAGGTGATGAAGAATTTGGAATAGGTATCCACGAATGTGATGATACATTTATAGCCGGACTTAAGTGGAAGGGGGCTGACTGCGTCCACTGATAATAGCTGCCAGGGTCTGTGGGCAGTGATTTTCCCTGATGGGCCAGCGATGCGGGTGATGTCTTGGCCAGGTTGCAAGCTCGACAGGCCTGGGTGACTTGTTTGACTAAGTTGGAGGGGCTGGGTGTCCAATAGATGTTGTTAAACACTTGCAACAATTTTTTAGTGCCCAGATGAATGCCATTGTCGGAGTGGAGGTGGGTAGCGTCGAGGACGGTGTCGGGGTCAAGCACTATGTGGCCGGACTGGGTGAATAGGTGGTTGCTCTGCTGGTGTAGTTTTGTGAAAATTTGGGGTGGTATCCGGGGGGACGATCTCTGTTTCACCACTGGTGGAGCAAGTTGGGTTTGGCGTGGATGGAGTTGATTAGCAGTCGGGACAGCATCAGTGTTGGTGTGTAATTTTCCAGGGCGATAGGAGATTTCGTAGTTGAATTCTTCCAGGGTTTCTCTCCAATGGATGAGATGGGAGTTGTGGGTGTTCAACTCGCAGCCATTGGAGAGATTGGTGGTCAGTGATGATGGTGACCTGGGTACCAGAGATGTAGGTCCGGAAGTGTTCTAATGCCCATATAATGCTCAGGCATTATCATCTAGTGGCGGCGTAGTTCTTCTCGACCTGGTTGAGAATGTGGCTGGCACAGGCAATGATGTGTTCCCGCCCCTCTTGCACCTGTGCGAGGACGGCACCAATGGCCACTAGGGACACGTCAGTGTAGAGCCAGAAAAGTGTGGTGTAGCTGGAGAATGTGACGATCGGGGCAGTGATGAGTCTGTTTTTCAGGGTGTTGAAAGGGTGATCTGATCGTCAGTCCAGGTGAAAGGCTCGCCCTTTCTTGTCATGTCGTGAAGGGGCTTGGCAATTTTGGCAAATCCCTTCATGAAGCGCCAGTAGTAGGAAGTGAGCCCCAAGAAGGCTCATATTCTGTGGACATCTCGTGGTGGAGGAAGATCTGCGATGGTTCGTAGTTTGTCAGGGTCATGTGCGATGCCTTCCTTTGTGATGATATGCCCTAGGAAGGCCACAGAGCGTGCCTTCAGGACGCACTTATCTCCATAGCATGGTCTTAGGTACTTGTTGGGAGACAGGCAAGTCGATTATGGATCATTAAACACAAGCAGAATTAAGTCGTGAGACATACTATCAACGAGGTGAGTTACAGCACTCTTGGGTTATGGAGTTTTATTGTATAGTTATATTGAATAGTGATTTATAGCCTAACTTAGCATGACGGCCAAAGTCTGCTAATGATCCTAGTGTCAGACCTTCTCTCTCTAGCCCCTCTCTCCCTTTTTCTGATCTGAAGGGAATATTTCCGACATTATATACAGGTTGGAGAGGATGTTTGGTGAGCAAGTGACGGCCATAAGCCGCAGTCTGCCCACCGGTAGCCAGGGGCATGAGCCCTCAGTGACGGCTACAAGCCGGATGGGGAAGGAGATGGCACAAGCCGCTCCACCAATCATGTCCTAGGGGACTCGGCAATGGCCACAAACCGCGCCGGGGAGGGAACAGCTACGTGCCGCCCCTCACTTCCTACACCGGTGCCTTTCCCATCTGAGGATTTCCCGTGTAATGATGTAAATTTAAGGTAATTTAAGTATAATATAAGTTAGTATAGGTATAGTATAAGTAAATATAAGTGTAATATAAGTTAGTATAAGTGTAGTATAAGTTAGTATATGTGTAGTATAAGTTAGTATGTGTAATGTAAATGTACCCTTGAACCCCTAAATATGTTTTATCTGCATTATGTAGGGGTTAATCATCAAATTTCACTTTCAGGCTTGATCTCTGTTAATATTCATAGTGGAAGTGATACTGTATTAAGAGAGGAACTGTATAGGGCGATTATGTAAATGAATGTCTTCGTGCTTGGTGAAGTACAGGAGTTAGGGGTTGGAGCCGCAGACGACGTGACGGCCAGTACAGATGACACCAGCACCCCAACCCCCCCAATACCACCGGGGGGCCGCCGCTGACACTGAGCGGCTGGGAACAGGAACGGCCCACCTGTATCACTTCCCGGCGCCCCTCTTGCTCCCAGGTGGTGACCCAGAAAGGTAGCAGTCGCCGGCGCCTAGTCTCCGGCCGAAATTCCACTCGCCAGGTAAGGGGTGGAGTTTACAACTCCACGCAACGCCGCGGTATTGGCCACAGTCATACCGGGTACGGGGCAGAGCCAGCCACAGTCTGTTCCCCAGTTGCACCCCCGCTACAGGGCCGTGACATGGACGCGTGTCGGCCGGGCAGGACAGGCCATAACTTGTCCGACTCCTGTAGTCGTTCCCCCCAGAGAAGCGCCGCAGTACCGGCCACAAGCTGTACTGGGTACGAGGCAGGATCGGCCACAGTCCATCCCTCTGCTACTAGTCCTCTCAGCTCCCCGGTATGGGCCATTAGCCGCACCAGAGCTACAGCCCCCTGTGTCACTATGTTTTCACCCAGTAGTCACGTCAGGCCGGAGGTAGAGCAGGCCCCTAGCCACACTGAAGCTGTTGTCCCCTGTGCCACCCCGACGTCGGCCATTAGTCACATCAGGCCAGAGGCAGAGTAGGCCACTAGCCGCACTGAAGCTGATGTCCCCTGTGCTACCACGACGTTGGCCATTAGTCGGGTCAGGCCGGATGTAGAGCAGGCCACAGTCCGCTTCCCTCCTACAGGAGGACTTGCAGCCAGAGAGGACCTCTCCCCCAAGCCGTTGCAAGGCCTCACCCGAGGCTTCGGTTCCCTGCAACTCTACAAGTGTGAACAGCGGCTGAAGCAGAGCCCCGGCAGACCCCGCAGCCGACGTCAGGCCCCATCTACTACTCCCCCGTCCCGAGGTCCCCGTGTGATGACCCTGTCAGCGATGCCGCTCTCCAGCCGTTGCCGCAGTCCAGCCGCCCCAGGTTCCAGTACCCTGGGTCCTCAGTTGCCCCGGGAGTTGCCCCGGACACCGGGGCATGACTTACCTGTGGGCGAGACCTCCCTGAGTCTCCCCCAGACTCGACGTCAGGCCCGTCCCCTGGCTTTCTTTGGGCCGAGCCCCTAGTCCCACGACTACATGTGGGGCCCTGTCCAGGGGTGTATCACTCTGCCCTTCCTCCGGACAGAGGAATCAACCTAGAACCCACCAGTGGTAGAGAAGCGAGTGGACTTTACCTATGTGTGTGCTTTCTAGACCCAGATATATGTGTGCATTAACTTATACCATACGAGTGATTCCCTATAGTGTATTCTCGTGCTAAGTGACCAGGGGCCCAGAGTATAAGATTGGACGAGCCCAATAGCTAACCTTGGCCTAACTTATATCCCGAGTAGAGTCCCGCACCCCCCCCCCCCCCTCCAGTGAACGAAACGCCACAGTGACCAACAGAACAATAATTTTGTGTCGATTGTGCCATTTCCTTGTTTATTGAAACTCTCCCTCCCCAGCACACAGGCATGCGAGTGAAACACTTCAGTGGCTAGCAGAAGGAATATATATTATCCCCATTGTGCCTTCCCCTTGTGCATTAAACCTCCACCCACCCCAGTGTCTGGGCACATTAGTTAGGGTACGTTAGAATACTGCAGTCCCCCTCTTCAGTAATCACCGCACAGCAGACTCTACCTGAGATAGACTTCCGGCCGACAGGTGTCTATGACACAGGTGTTAACGTAACTTATATACAGTGCCGTCCAGTGCTATACGGGTTTGGGAAATTGTAGTAAATTCATTCCTGTGTCCTAAATCATAAGTGTATTTTATGTGCCATAAGTGCTGGGTAAATAATTCCATACTTCTACCAGCCGGTATAGTGACAGACTTCCCGTCAAGTAAAACCTTGTGTTAAGTTGTTAACCCATCCCCGGCCAACCCAGTTTGTAATATATTTGTTGATGTACTATTGTCCCTGGGAAGATATCTATAATACATGTGTGTAATAATTACTGCCTTGTTTTTGTGTCCAGTCCTACTCTTAGAGTTACCGACCCGGTCTAGAATAGGGACCCGCTGTAGCCTGCATATTTGAGGGCAAGATACTGACCCACAAATACGTAATGCCTGGGAATCTTCTGGGCGCTGGAGTTCTTCTGAGCTTATCTGTCCAGCACCCATGTCACCATTATCGCTGATCACCAGTCACTCCAGTGGGTACGTCAATCAGAAACCCACAATGCCCACATCATCAGATGGATGGAAACTCTAGGAGAACTTAAAACTGATATAGCCTACCGACCAGGCAAACTACACACAAATACCGACGCTCTATCCAGGTTACCCATCAAAGCCATCAACAGTGCCCCAAGCCTCCTGCAACAATGGCTAGAAAAAGACAGGCCAGACTGGATCCCCTATCACATATTTTCCAAACTCCAATGACACGGTGACCACCTCTGCACACCATGAGGACACATAGCCCTTGATCCACGCACAGCCCTAGACACCCTAACACATTTACACTCCGATAAGAGTATACACCCAGAACAAAGAAATTCCTGCAGATTTTTAATAACATCTATTGGACACAAAATTGCCTGCAACTAGCCAAGTAAGTTGTGCAAGCCTGCCGAGCGTGTGCCCTCGGAAAAGACACCACAAGAACAGCAGGCCTCTCGGAAACATCCACACCAGCAAAGCATAGCAGCTTCTCTCCATCGACATGATTGGACCTCTCCCACCCAAATCAGGCTACAGGTACATCATCACCTTCGTTGACACTTACTCCAAATTCCTCATCGCCTGCCCCGCCAAGGAACACCACTTTATTGCTTTGGCCAATGCCGTCTTGTGCCACGTGTTCCCATATTTCGCCATTCCCCAGGCCCTTCATTCCGACAATGCACCCAAGTTCAACAGCAAGATATGGGTGCAACTTGCCGAAATATTCCAGGTATACCATTTCCCATTCATCTCCTTACTGGCCCCAAGGAAACAGTATCTGCGAGAGGAGCCACCACACGATACTCAACCAAGTACGAACAAGGCTCCAACAAACACAAAATGAAGACTGGCCAGCCCATGTGAAGATCATACAGTGGGGAATGTCCAGCTCAGTCCTGCATCATCCTTGAACATGCTTGGGGTTTCATTCTCTCGGGATTTGTCTTGGAAAGAACATATTACATCTCTTGTGAAATCTGCTTCCAAGAGATTAGGTGTGCTAAGACGTCTCCGAAGTTTCTTTACCCCTGCACAGTTGTTGACCTTGTACAGGTTTTATTCGCCCGTGTATGGAGTACAACTCTCATGTGTGGGGAGGCTCCCCACATGCAGCTCTTCTCAATATGGTGGAGTCAAAGGCTTTTCGTCTCATTAACTCTCCTCCTCTTACTGATTCCCTTCAACCTTTGTCTCTTCGCCACACTGGTGCTTCTTTATCTCTCTTCTATTGCTACTTCAATGGTCACTGTTCCTCTGAACTGTCTGCTTGAATCCCTCCGCCTCTACGACGGGCAAATAGTACCCGTCTAGCAACAAACTCTCATCCCTTTTCTGTCCAACTCTCTAATGCAAGAGTTAACCGTTACTCCCAGTCCTTCATTTATGCAACTGGTCAACTCTGGAACTGTCTTCCTCTGTCTGTATTCCCTACTTCCTACGATCTCCAGTCTTTCAAATGCAATGTGTCCAGGCATCTCGAAATGAATGGATCTTGAATTTGGCTCTCTTTTGTATTGTTTTTACTTTTTCTTGGAAGGAACAGTATGCGGGCGCTGGCCTTTGGTTCCTTCTTCCTTGCGTAAAAAAAAAACACGTTACATCACTTACAAAGCACCCAGGACCTCAAACCCGACACTACACCCATAAACCCCTACAATCCAGGCGATGTCGTCATGGTCGCAAAAGTACCAACCCCAGACAAGCTATCACCACGTTACAAAGGGTCTTTCCAGTGTCAACTCTCCTTCTGTGGACTTGTGTGCTAGCTCATACCGAGGCTAAATGTTGGTGAACTTATATTGAATTGTGTGTCACCTCGACAGAGACATTCAGTGATTGTGAGATTTGTAACTCTTTAGGTGTATTTGTGCCATTTATTGTGTGTTGTCCTTATAATGTGTCATAAATGTTTGGAAGTGCTACATGCATTATCTGGTACTGTAAGTCGATATGAGGTAATATACATGTAAAACTGGCTAGCCTGTGTTTATGCCCTGCTCCGTTATATGTTCTTGCCCGGTCCTGAATTAAAGAACCCAAGACTTACGTCTGTGGTTTGCAAGGCAAGAAGTTGTCTCTAAAACACAGAGCATAACAGAAAGAGTATTAACAAATAGCAAAGAAGAATCGAGAAAATATTAGTGAAATGCGTGAGTCAGAAAACCTGGTGGGGCAATGCACAGCTGCAGACAACAGAAACATCCCCAGCCCACGAAAGACCACCGGGGGTGTGCAGCCGACACCGAGTGGCTCTGGGCAGGAGCGGCTCACTTGTACAAATCCCTGGCGCCCCCCTTGCTCCCAGCTGACAATGCACCAGGGAAGCGGTAATAAACACCTAGGCCCAAGGAAAAATTCAACTCGCCAGGTTAGGGGTGGAGTTGCCTCCACAACTCCCAGCAACACCGCAGCACAGGCCATCGTCCGTGCAAGGCTAGAGACTGAACAGGCCATCGTCCGTTCCTCAGTTGCCTACCCCCTGCAGAGCTGCAACACAGGCCATCGTCTGTGTCGGGTTGAGGCTGAGCAGGCCATCGTCCGCTTCTCTCCTGCAGTCTCCCCCAAGAGTAGCACTGCAACATAGGCCATCTTCCGTGTCAGGTCCGAGGTAGGACAGGCCATTGTCCATCCCTCTGCTACTTCTTCCTGCGGCACCATGACACAGGCCATCGTCGGTGTCGGGCACAAGGCAGGACAGGCCATCGTCCATCCCTCTGCTGCCGTCTCCTGTAGGACTGCGACACAGGCCATCGTCCATGTCGGGCAAGAGGCTGAACAGATCATCATCCACTCTTCCCCTACAGACCACTTTCCCCCTTCAGAAGGCAGGGTGGAGTGAGCTTCGACTTGTGTTTTCCCTGCAGTCCGACAGGGCAGAAGAACTGCTGTGCAGGCCATCATCCGCACAGAGGAGGCTGAGCAGGCCATAGTCCGCTCCTCACCGTCTGCTTCTAGGATGTCTCCTGACTGGAGGTCCCTTGCCTGGCCCACCCTGTTTCCTGTGGCTGGGCGGGACGTACTCCCTCTCCTCCAGGAGGTGAGTCTGGGGGGAGACCCCTTCTCGGAGCAGCGGCAAGGCTTGATCCAGGACCTTGGCTCCCTTCAGCCTGTCCCTCCAGTGCAGTCGTCAAGGCGGAGGTCCCACCAGCTGGATCTCCAGTGCTGAGTTCTGTCAGTGATGCCCCCAGCTTGAGGGTGCCGTGAGGTGACCCTGACGGCGACTCTTTCCTCCAGCGGTTGCCGCAGTCCTGTCCCGACGGCGGCCCCAGGTTCCAGCGAGTCTGACACACAGACTCCCTGGGGCCTACCCAGGACTCCAGACCGAGGCCTACCTGGTGGAGGGGCCCAGCCTGGCACTCCCTGGAGAAGGTGTCAGGCCCGTCTGCTCTCCCTCTTTGGCCCCAGCCCCGAGCCCCACACACCTCTCCGGGGCTCCTGGAAGGGCGAGCCTCCCACAACCCCACCTGCCAGAGATACTGGGAGACGATGCAAGCAGTGAAAGTGGGAGTGTCGTACGAGTGCCTATATGTACCAGAGAATTCCCCCGGCCGTGACTGTAACGTATAGTGTATTCTATACCAATGCATTGGCTCAAATAGTATCCCAGAGTGCCGCAGTACATAGTACTGGACGAGCCTTAGTATATTCACAGTGACGGTGTACAACATACGGAGTGAAGTGCAGTCCCTTGCACTCCTCCTCCAGTGTTACTAAACAATAAGGTGCTTGTTATGCTACATATCTGCGGGTTGGTTTCTCGCCCTCAAATATGCAGGCTACAGCAGGTCCCTGTTCTGGACCGGGTCGGTATCTCTAAGGAATAGGACTGGACACAAAAACAAGTCAGTGACTGTTACACACATGTATTACAAATATCTTCCCAAAGACAATAGTACTTCAGCAAATACGTTAGATGCTGGGTTCGCCGGGGATGGGTTAACAACTCAACACAAGGTTTTACTTGATTGGGAATCTGTCACTATACCGGCTGGTAGAAAGTATGGTATTATTTACCCAGCACTTATGGCACATAAAATACACTTATGATCCAGGACACAGGAATGAATTTACTACAATTTCCCAGTCTCGTATAGCACTGGACGGCACTGGTATATGAATTACGTTAACACCTGTGTCATAGACACTCAGCCGGCCAGAAGTCTATCTCAGGTAGAGTCGGCAGCGCAGTGATCACTGAAGGGGGGACTGCCGTATTCTAGTGGGACATTTGGAGGTGCCCAGACATACCCTAACTAATGTGCCCAGACACTGGGGTGGGTGGAGGTTTAATACACAAGGGGAAGGCACAATGGGAATATCTTTTCCTTCTGTTAGTCACTGAGGTGTTTCACTTGCGTGCCTGTGCACTGGGGAGGAAGATTTTTATTAAACAAGGGAATGGCACAATCGGCATAATATTATTGTTTTGTTGGTCACTGTGGCGTTTTGTTTACTGGGGGATGCACGGGACTCCACTCAGGATATAAATTAGGCCACAGTTACCATTAGGCTCATCCAATCTTACACTCTGGGCTCCTGGTCACATATATCACTAGAATATACTATAGGGAATCACTTGCATGATATAAACTAATTCACACATATATCTGGGTCTAGAAAGCACACACATAGGTAAAGTCCACTTGCTTCACTATCACTGGTGGGCCGCAGGTTGATTCCTCCGTCCGGAGGAAAGGCAGAGTGACGCGCCCCTGGACAGGGCCCCACACGTAGTCATGGGGCTAGGGGCTCGGCCCGAATAAAGCCAGGAGATGGGTCTGATGTCGAGTCTGGGAGAGACTCGGAGAGGACTCGCCCACAGGTAAGTCGCGCCCTGGCGTTCGGGGCAACTCCCGGGGTGTCTGAGGACCCAGGGTACTGGAACCCGGGGTGGCTGGACTGCGGCAATGGCTGGAGGGCAACGGCGCCGTCAGGGTCGTCACACGAGGACCTCAGGCCGGGGGAATAGTGGACAGGGCCCGACGTCGGCTGTGGGGTCTGGTGGGGCTCCGCTTCGGCCGCTGTTCACACTGGTAGAGTTGCAGGGAACCAAGGCCTTGGGTGAGGCCTTGCCACGGTTCTGGGGAGGGGTCCTCTCTGGCTGCAGGAACTCCTGTGAGAGAGAAGCGAACTGTGACCTGCTCTACCTCCGGCCTGACGTGACTAATGGCCGACGTCGTAGTAGCACAGGGGACAACAGCTTCAGTACGGCTAGTGTCCTGCTCTACCTCTGGCCTGACGTGACTAATGGCTGACGTCGTCGTGGCACAGGGGACAATAGCTTCAGTGCGGCTAGTGGCCTGCTTTACCTCTGGCCTGACGTGACTAGTGGCCGACTTTGTGGTGGAGCAGGGGACTGCAGCTCCAGGGCGGTTAGTGGCCTGCTCTACCTCTGGCCTGACGTGGCTAGTGGGCAACGTCGTAGTGGCACAGGGGGTTGTAGCTCTGGTGCGGCTAATGGCCCGTACCATGGAGCTAAGAGAACTAGTAGCAGAGGGACGGACTATGGCCGATCCTGCCTCGTACCCAGTATGACTTGTGGCCGGTACTGCAGCGTTACTCTGGGGGGAATGACTACAGGAGTCGGACGACTTGTGGCCTGTCTTCCCCGACTGACACGCATCCTTGCCACGGCCCTGTAGCGGGGATGCAACTGGGGAATGGACTATGGCTAGTTCTGCACCGTACCCAGTATGACATTGGCCAATACCGCAGCGTTGCATGGAGTTGTAAACTCCACCCCTTACCTGGTGAGTGGAATTTTGGCCGGAGACTAGGCACCGGCGACTGCTACCTTTCTGGGGCATTGGCTGGGAGTAAGAGGGGCGCTGGGGAGGGATACAGGTGAGCCTTTCCTGCTCCGAGCTGCTCAGTGTCAGCGGCGGACCCCCGGTGGCACTGGGAGGGGTGGGGGTGTTGGTGTCGTCTGCATCGGCCGTCATGTCATCTGCGGCCTTTACCTCTAACTCCTGTATTTCACCACCCTCCCCTGTAACAAAGTCACAACCCCATGACTGGAAGTGGTATAGGCTGGTGTTGGCCATTTGGTGGATGGGTTTGAGGTGATACAGGAAGGTAGTCCAGTGGTTGGTCAGTATGTTGGCCTGCAGGTGGTGGCAGTAGGCGACACAAAGAGCGGAAGGGTGGTTCGCCTGCTGGAGGAGTCGTAGTAAGTGGTGTGTACTCCAGATGCGATGGTGTCGACCCTGCAGTGGGAGAATGCTGGCCAGTGGCATGCGAGGATGTCCAGGTGGTAGTGGAGCGGGTGTTCCCCTGGGATGGCACTGGGGTGGAATTTTCCACCTGGATTGGTGGAGGGGAAGGGCTATAGGAGAGGTGTTAGGTGTTGGTGGGGGCAGATTGCTGATGGAGGGGGAAGGGGTTGGCATGTACGTGGAAATGTATCGGGATGGTGGGCGTGAGATGCGCCCGGAACGGGTGGTTGTGGTGGTTAGACGCAGGGTTGGTGGGGAGGGGGAGTGGGGCATGGGAGCGAGAGTGGGTGGGGTGTGTCATGGTGAGGTGCGGGTGGTGGTGGAGGATCGTCTGTGTGGTGGAATGTAGGGGACATGCTGGATCTATGTGGTGGCTGGAGTGGCGGTGGGTCAGATGTGTGTGGTGTGTGTACGTGTGGGTGGCTTGGCAGTGATCTGGGCATTGCAAGGCTGTGTGGCTTGGTTGGTGGCATGGTGGTCAGCGGCACCCCTGGTGGAGAGACGTGTGCTGGCAAGGGTAAGGGCGAGGTTGATTTAGTGGTGAAAGGTGCGGTGTCAGGTGGGGTCGGGGAGTGAGAGGGCATGATAGAGTGGTGATGGGTGGGAGACAGTAACGAGGAGGAGCTAGGAAGGGGGGAAGCGATGGTAGCAGGGAAAGTGGTCTGTGGAGGAAAAGGGGGGTTAGGAGGAGGAGGTGGTAAGATGGAAGATATAGTGGGAGAAGAGTGAGAAGAGGGGAAAAGTAGAGGAGCATAGTGTGGCGAGGAGGTTCCGGAGATGACTGGTGATGTCTCCGGATTGCTTCTTTAATTCTCCTTTGGTTGTAGGGTGGGGGGTGATATGAGGTAGTCCCCGCCGATGTGGAGAGGTGCCGGGGAGGTTTAGGGCGTCTTCTCCGCCGAGCTCTGCCTCCTGAGCACCTTCTTTGTTGGGCTCTGCTTCCCCAAGACTGTGGGCAATTGGTGTGTGCCCCCTTGTCATGTAATGAGGTAAGGGGTAGGCGCTCTTTTGTGGTGGTCTTGCGCTGGGCAGCTTGTAGCTGCCTACGGATGTCATATATAGGGCATCTGTGGTTGCAGGCAGGAAATTCCCAAGGGTCGCTGGTGATAATATTTGAAGGGTTTGCCGTGGGGATGGTGGGCGCCGTTGCCTGTGTGGGGTAGTTAGTGACTGCGCCGATATGTTGTGGGGTGGAGCGGGCTGCTAGGAGGCGTCTGATGAGCTGAAGGTCAAGATCCAAGTCTCCTGACGGGTCATGGGTAATGAAATGCTCTTTCACAGTGCCCGGAAGGATTCTCAGGAGAGTGTGGAGTACAAGTTCATCCTAGGTATCTATTTCAGCGTCCAGGTACGCAGCAGTGACGAGTCGCCGAGCTTGGATCAATGAGCTGTCCAAATCACCGTCGTACTTCAGGGCATCGAGTTGTGACATCGCAACAACTTTCCCTAATGAAGGAGTAATGGCCTCTGTTACTATTTTTGCAAATCTGGCCCAAGCGAGATCTGGGACTATTTTTGGTGCTATACTAGATACCGCCTTTCCCAGGTGAGATAGAGTGACAGCTATTTTCTGATTATCATTCTCAAACCCAATATCAAGTAATGGCTTGACCATATCTAAGTATGTAATGATGTCGCATTGTTCTGGGTCAAATTTTGGTAGGGGTACATGTGTTTTGGCTGCCATTTTCAAAAAAATATTTTCCAGTCCTTTTTCACCGTCCGGGTCAAGAACCTCCACTAGCCACTAGTGTTATGCTACGTATTTGCGAGTCGGTTTCTCGCCCTCAAATACGCAGGCTACAGCGGGTCCCTATTCTAGACCGGTTCGGTATCTCTAAGGAATAGGACTGGACACAAAAACAAGTCAGTGACTGTTACACACATGTATTACAAATATCTTCCCAGAGACAATAGTACATCAACAAATACGTTAGATGCTGGGTTTGCCGGGGATGGGTTAACAACTCAGCACAAGGTTTTACTTGATTGGGAATCTGTCACTATACCGGCTGGTAGAAAGTATGGTATTATTTACCCAGCACTTATGGCACATAAAATACACTTATGATTCAGGACACAGGAATGAATTTACTACAATTTCCCAATCTCGTATAGCACTGGACGGCACTGGTATATGAATTACGTTAACACCTGTGTCATAGATGCTCAGCCGGCCAGAAGTCTATCTCAGGTAGAGTTGGCCATGCAGTAATCACTGAAGGGGGGACTGTTGTATTCTAGCGGGACATTTGGAGATGCCCAGTGAAATACAGGAGTTAGGGGTTGGAGCTACAGACAACATGATGGCCAGAGCAGATGACTCCAGCACCCCCAACCCCCCCATTACCATCAGGGGACCGCCGCTGACACAGAGCGGCTGGGAACCGGAACAGCGCACCTGTATCACTTCCTGCGCCCCTCTTGCGCCCAGGGGGTGACCCAGAAAGGTAGCAGTCACCGGCACCTAGTCTCCAGCCGGAACTCCACTCACCAGGTAAGGGGTGGAGTTTACAACTCCACGCAACACCGCAGTATCGGCCACAGTCATACCGGGTACAGGGCAAAACTTTCCACAGTCCGTTCCACAGTTGCATCCCCGCCACAGGGCTGCGGCACGGATGCGTGTCGGCCGGTCAGGACAGGCCATATGTCGTCCGTCTCCTGTAGGCATTCCCCCCAGAGTGGTGCCACAGTATCGGCCATAAGCCATACTGGGTACGAGGCAGGATCGGCCACAGTCCGTCCCTCTGCTACTAGGTTCCCAGCTCAACGGTACAGGCCATTAGCTGTACCAGAGCTACCACCTCCTGTGCCCTTCCGACGTCGGGCATAAGTCACGTCGGGCCAGAGGTGGGGCAGGCCATTAGCCGCACTGAAGCTGTTGTCCCCTGGCCCACCCAGACGTCGGCCATAAGTCATGTCGGGCCAGTGGTAGGGCAGGCCATTCGCTGCACTGAAGCTGTTGTCCCCTGGGCCACCCAGACGTCGGCCATAAGTCACGTCAGGCCAGAGGCAGAGCAGGACACTAGCCGCCTTGAAGCTGATGCCCCCTGTGCTACCACGACGTTGGCCATTAGTCACGTCGGGGAAGGTGTAAAGCAGGCCACCGTCCACTTCTCTCCTACAGGAGAACCTGCAGCCAGAGAGGACTCCTCCCTCAAGCCGTGGCAAGGCCTCACACGAGGTCTTGGTTCCCTGCAACTCCACCGGGGTGAACAGTGGCTGAAGCAGGGTCCCTGCAGACCCCGCAGCCAATGACGGGCCCTGTCCACTACTCCCCCGGCCCGAGGTTCCCGTGAGACGACCCTGTTGGCGACACCACCCTCTAGCAGTTGCCACAGTCCAGCCGCCCCGGGTTCCAGTGCCCTGGGTCCTCAGTTGCCCCAGGAGTTGCCCCGAACACCAGGGCGTGACTCACCTGTGGGCGAGGCCTCCCTGAGTCTCCCCCAGACCCGACGACAGGCCCGTCTTCTGGCTCTCTTTGGGCCAAGCCCCTAGCCCCACGACTACGTGTGGGGCCCTGTCTAGGGGCGCGCCACTCTGCCCTTCCTCCGGATGGAGGAATCAACCTAGGGCCCACCAGTGGTAACAGAGTGGACTTTACATATGTATGTGCTCTTTTGACCCAGATATTTATGTGCATTAACGTATACCTTACGAGTGATCCCCTACAGTGTATTCTTGAATTAAGTGACCAGGAACCCAGAGTATAAGATTGGACGAGTCTAATAGCTAAACGTGGCCTGACCTATATCCCGGGTAGAGTCCCTTATCTCGAACTGTCTTTGTGACCAGCAGAACATTAATATTGCATCGGTTGTGCCATTCTCTTGTTATTGACACTCTCCCTCCCCAACCCACAGGCGCGCGAGTGAAACACCTCAGTGACCAACAGAAGGAGTACATGTTATTTCCATCGTGCCTCCCCTTTGTGCATTAAATCTTCACCCACCCCAGCATCCAGGCACGTCAGTTAGGGCAAGCCAGAATATCGCAGTTCCCCCTGCCAGTGTTCAATACGGGCAACTCTACCTGAGATAGACTTCTGGCCAACAGGTGTCTGTGACACAGGTGTTAACGTAACTCACATACAGTGCCGTCCAGTGCTATACGGGTTTGGGAAATCATAGTAAATTCATTCCTGGGTCTTAAATTATAAGCGTATTGTATGTGCCATAAGTGTTGGGTAAATAGTACCATACTTCTACCAGTCGGTATAGTGGCAGATTCCATTTGTGTTAAGAGTTAACCCATCCCCGACCAACCCAGTTGTAAAATATTTGTGATGTACTATTGTCCTTGGGAAAATATCTGGAATACATGTGTGTAATACTTACTGCCTTGTTTTTGTGTCCAGTCCTACTCTTTAGAGTTACCTCCCGGTCTAGAATAGGGACCCGCTGTAGTCTGCGTATTTGAAGGCGAGAAACCGACCCACAAATACGTAGCATAACACCCAGACATACCCTAACTAATGTGCCCGGACACTGGGGTGGGTGGAGGTTTAATACACAAGGGAAAGGCACGATGGAAATAACATCTTTTCCTTCTGTTAGCCACTGAGGTGTTTCACTTGCGTGCCTGTGCACTGGGGAGGGAGATTTTTATTAAACAAGGGAATGGCACAATCGGCATAATATTATTGTTCTGTTGGTCACTGTGGCGTTTCGTTCACTGGGGGATGCACAGGACTCCACTCGGGTTATAAATTAGGCCAAAGTTACCATTAGGCTCATCCAATCTTACACTCTGGGCTCCTGGTCACTTATCACTAGAATATACTGTAGGGAATCACTCACATGGTATAAACTAATGCACACATATATCTGGGTCTAGAAAGCACACATATAGGTGAAGTCCACTTGCTTCACTATCACTGGTGGGCCACAGATTGATTCCTCCATCCAAAGGAAAGGCAGAGTGACAGGGGCCCACATGTAGTCATGGGACTAAGGGCTTGGCCCGAAGAGAGCCAGGAGACAGGCCTGACGTCGAGTCTGAGAGAGACTCGGAGAGGTCTTCCCCACAGGTAAGTCACGCCCTGATGTTCGGGGCAACTCCCGGAGTGTCTGAGGACCCAGGGTACTGGAACCCGGGGTGGCTGGACTGCGGCAATGGTTGGAGGGCGGTGACGCCGTCAGGATCGTCACACGGGGACCTTGGGCTGGGGGAGTAGTGGACAGGGCCCAACGTCGGCTGCGGGATCTGCTGGGGCTCCACTTTGGCCGCCGTTCACACTGGTAGAGTTGAAAGGAACCAAGGCCTCGGGTGAGGCCTTGCCATGGCTCTGGGGAGGGGTCCTCTCTGGCTGCAGGATCTCCTGTGGGAGAGAAGCGGACTGTGACCTGCTCTACCTCCAGCTTGACGTGACTAATGGCTGATGTCGTAGTGGCACAGGGGACAACAGCTTCAGTACGGCTAGTGGCCTGCTCTACCTCTGGCCTAACATGACTAATGGCCGACGTCATGGTGGCACAGGGGACTACAGCTTCAGTGTGACTAGTGGCCTGCTCTACCTCTGGCCTGACATGACTAGTGGCCGACATCGTAGTGGCACAGGGGGTTGTAGCTCTGGTGCGGCTAATGGCCCTTACTGTGGAGCTAAGAGGACTAGTAGCAGAGGAACGGACTATGGCCGATCCTGCTTGTACCCAGTACGGCTTGTGGCCGGTACTGCGGCACTACTCTGGGGGGAATGACTACAGGAGCCGGACAACTTGTGGCCTGTCCTGCCCGACCGACACGCATCCGTGCCGTGGCCCTGTAGCGGGGATGCAACTGGGGAACGGACTATGGCCAGTTCTGCCCTGTACCTGGTATGACAATGGCCAATACCGCGGCATTGCGTGGAGTTGTAAACTCCACCCCTTACCTGGCGAGTGGAATTTCGGCCAGAGACTAGGCACCGGCGACTGCTACCTTTCTGGGTCATCGGCTGGGAGTAAGAGGGGCGCCGGGGAGGGTTACAGGTGCGCCGTTCCTGCTCCGAGCTGCTCAGTGTCAGCGGCGGACCCCCCGGTGGTAGGGGGGTTGGGGGGGTTGGTGTGTAGGGGCGCAAAATTTTGCTATCCCTTAAAATATGATCTATCTAAATATCACCGCATTAGCCACCAGTGTAAGGGCGGTACTTTGACTGAATGAATTTATTTTATGTTTACTGATTACTACCGAGGAAGAAATCCTAGAATTATTAAAGAAGGCCTCATTAATTGATTACCACTAGGAAGAATTGCCAACAGGTAGAAGTAGAATAAATTAGGTATGCTGCCACCACCCAGCGATTGCCAGGAAAAAAAAAGTTTTTAGTCCCGTACAATGAAAGAGGGGACAATGAGGCCTAGGACAGTAAACTGGGTGGCGTGAGAAAAATATGAGAGTGTGGATTTTATAGATAGTAACATACAGAAGGTGCAGAAAGTGTTGACGCCATCTTAAAAAAGAAAACATTCTTGTGGTTAGCAAGGAGAAACAAATAAATTAACACTCACCATTGAATTTAGTATTTACTGGCATTCCCCTTCACCTTTATTATCTTCTTAAGGCGTCTGGGGAGACTGATGGCGTAGTTTTGCAGAACAGACAGACTAAAACTGCTCCATAGCTGCAGCCTCAAGTTTAGGCAAAGATGATGTGTCCATACTACGCAGCTGCCGCTTCATGTGCGCCCATAAATTCTCAATGGGATTGATATCTGGGCTGTTTCCGGGCCAATCTCGAATAAAGGGAACCTCACAGTCTGTTAGCCACTGTTTCACTGACTTTGCAACATGTGCAGGGGCAGAATCTTGCATAAATACTCTTGCCTTGGTTTTATCAAAAGAGTCACTTAAAACATCACATAAGAGCTCCAAATAATTGTTCTGGTTCACTTTTTCATTTGCAGGTAGAATTACCAACCTACCAACACCATAATATGTAAAGCAGCCCCAAGCCATGAGTGAGGATGGGTATTTAACAAACTTGGATTGGAAGTGTACTTAGGATCCAGGGGGTCACTGCCTGGTTTGCGGTACACTCGTGATGAAGGGGTACCAGTGACAGTAAATGTTGACTCATCACTCCAAAGCACAGTTTTCCATTGCTCCTCACTCCAGGCAAGATATTTCTTACAAAAATTTACTCTCTTTTTCTTCTGAAGTGCAGTTAGCAGTGGTTTTTTACGAGCACAAAAACTCCTGTAGCCCAGATCGTCATGCAACAGTTGCTGCACACTTCTGACAGACACATCTGCCAGCAACTGTGGGTTCTTTTCTTTTAAATCCCATGCTGTTAGCCTTGGATCCTTGCTAACTTGCCTTGAGATCAGCTGACGGGTCCTGAAGGTTGTCTTACGAGGTCTCCCAGGCTTGGGAAGTGGAGTGGGAGGAATGGCCTCCCCACTGTCCTTGAACCGCTTCACCAGTCTCTGCACTGTCCTCAGTCTAACACCATCTGATTTGCAATAAATGGGAGTTTGTGGCCAGCTTTGTATAAAGTAATCACTTCCACACGTTTGTCCTTGCTTGTGGTTACTTTAGGCATGATGAGAATGTGGTAGGTAACCAAATAACTGTGTTATTTGAGTCAAAACATGCCCTCGTGGTGCATCACACACAGAGACAATCCTCCTCCTGTGGCTGCCCAAACATTACTGAGCCTGCTCCTGTGGTGCCAAACCTATCAAGCAGGGTTGCCAGCTCCCGTTGAAAAAGCGTCAGCTCATTTCGCATCACAGGGGAGGGTAGTATTGACCCTACTTCACTTAACGCGAAGAAGAATGACGTCGGCAAAAAAACGTCAATACTTTCCGCGCCTACTGTATATACAGTA
>JAGKTI010000810.1:25235-78579 GCA_018397915.1 Birgus latro | reverse complement strand
AAATTTGCTTTACACTTGCATTTAGTCACGTAGGCCGGACAACTGCGACACATGGTTACAATTAGTTAAAACTCGTGGGTTTAGGCTTCAGTATCGTAATTCAGTATCGTTTAGGTATGGCGAATGTGAATACTTTGTTTCATATTCTTTGTTAGTTGGTGTAGTTGGTAATCTGTAGAGGAATTGGTCGAAGTCAGCTCCGATGTTAGGACAACCGCGAGCGAGTGCATGTAGCCTGGGAGCGTCGCTCATTGTGAGTACTGACGGCGAAATACCCACAGGTCAGTCAAAAGCTCTTCCTTAAATCCCCCATTTTGTCCTTATAATCAATCCTCTCTCTATATATATTAGTATGTTGACAGATAATGTGTCCTCTAACTTCCTGTTGTAATGATTGTGAGTACTGACGGCGAAATACCCACAGATTGTCGGTGTACTGTCGAGGCCTCTCGTCCCGGTGCAGAAGTGGCAAGCGGTCCTTCTTACCAGTGCCCATACACAATTTTCCCCCCCCTTTCCATCTCTTTCTGTATTGCGAGGTTGAATGTGTAAATGACTGGTCCATTTGAGTAATCTATTCTTCCGATGTGAAATGTTTAGTTGATAGCGAGTGTTGATATTCATGTTATTGTTTCCCCTAAAAGTACAGAAATATTAAATTCTTTAAAAATTTTAATCAGTAGTATCTTTCTTTGATTAATCAATATATCAATGTATGTAAACCTTTGGGAATTAAGGCGAATGTTCCAGACTTAGAGGAACTTTTGGTGGAGGTAGTGCCTCGGGGAGTTAGTTTCACGAGTCCGTTAGAGACCGTGGAAGTGCAAGTCACACACGTGTTTGAATTATTTTTGTATACTGTATTCGGTTAAGAGGTGAAGTTATATGAATATATTAGTGTATGTAAAGTTATTGATCGGGCATATATCCACCTGTGTACAAGATTATACAGTAAACCCTTGATAAGCCGAACTTTTAGAAGCTGGAATCTTCAGTTAGCCGAACTCAGGCTGAGACCACGTATGAAGTAGGCAGAAATGCGAAAACAGGGGGAGAAATGGCGCCAAGCGGACTCGTGGCGCCAGTCTGCTGCTTGCTTTGGGAGACGGTAGTTGCGCCATTCTTACTGTCATTTAGTGCTGAACATTGCTCTCCTTTTGCCTTCTGCCTTGCCATGGAAGGTTCATAACTTAAAAGAAGTGATACTGGCACCTCTAGTCGTAAAGGAATGAAGCTAAAAAAAAATATATATGTTCGTGTGTGACAGTGTAGTGATCTTGATTAAAGTTCAGTACTATTATTACTGAAAGTGTTACATTGCAGTCTATTACAGTGATTACATTTAAGTTTAGTTCTTAATATAGAGTGAAATAAATACTGGGTACTGTTTAGAATTTACGTTAAAGTATGAACTAACCCACCTTCACCAACTCTGACTCCAAAACAAAACAAACTGCCGAACTTCGAAGAATCTACTGCTTCTAACGAAAGGTGTTACACTGCAGTCTATTACAGTGATTACATTTAAGTTTAGTTCTTAATATAGAGTGAAATAAATACTGGGTACTGTTTAGAATTTACATTACAGTATGAACTCAACCACCTCTGTCTCCAAAACAAAACAAACTGCCAAAGAATCTACTGCTTCTAACAAAAGGTGTTACACTGCAGTCTATTATAGTGATTACATTTAAGTTTAGTTCTTAATATAGAGTGAATTAAATACTGGGTACTTTTTAGAATTTACGTTCAAGTGTGAACTCCACCACCTCCGTCTCCAAAACAAAACAAACTGCCGACGATCTTCTGCCTCTGACGAAAGGCAAATTGTGTGCACTGAATTCTTTCTTTTTTGTCTTTCTTTATTAGTTTATACACTGTATATGCTCCTTTACTTTAGTGTTAAGAAGACAGGTAATAAGTATTGTTATTGCAATTTGGGGGGTGAAAATCCATCTCCAACACACGTTACCGACAGTCGGTACTGCCTCTGTGAATGATTTCCTACCAATTAACCACTTCAGTACTGTGACGTCTATTTCTACTTTATTTACGCTTCCTCCAGCCGATTTTATGGCACTCAGGACTGGACTCACATACTGAAGGGGCTAACGAAGGCTGTACCAACCCCGTGCACTTCCACAGATCCAACCTACACTGACTAAAATTGTCTGGTGGCAGCAAGAACAAAATGAAAATACACCCAGCACTGAAGGGGTTAAATGTATATTAAATGCACTATATTGTTTTTTGTCATAACTAATTTATTTATATATGCTTCTTTAATTTAGTGTTGAAAGGACAAGTAATAGGTATTGTCTTAGCAATTTTGTGGGGTGATAATTCGGTAATTTAGCAATTTTGGGGGGTGAAAATTTGGTAAGCCGGAAAATTCGGTAATTCGAACCAGGGTAGAGCCCCATATAGTTCGGCTTATCAAGGGTTTACTGTACATCATATTATAGTGTGATAAGATCCCAAGAATTCTATCAGCTGTAGTGAACACACACTTGAAAAATTTGAACCTTGTTACGTTAGTCTACCCTGTAATAATCTCAGTGGGGAAGAGAATTCTTTTATTTCAGTTTTTCTAGGATATTCATAGTCTGAAAAGTAATCTTTTTGATCGAAATCTAGTTTTCTTACACTGTATGTTCGAGTTAGTAAATAATAGATTAAGTTTTTTTTTAGGTGTTTGATGTAAATTCCTCTGGGAAGTTTGTTTGTGAGATTGAGTGGCCCACAAGGTGTGTTGCTATCTAAAAGACTCATGCACTCTGAACTACTCACGCTACCCTAGTCACTCAGTCACAAGGCCTCAGTGTCGTATCTCTTACCGTAACAAGTCTAATTATTTTTTCCCGGCATACGCTGGGTGGTGGCAGCCTGCTCTTGGTATTCTACTTCATCGTGTTGGTATTTCATTCTATTTTCAGAAGTTAACAAGGCCCCTAAATATTGCACCACAACACTGGTGGTTCAGTAGTGGAATTTCCTAAATTTCTATGCGAGTTAAAAATTGAGTACGACACTGGTGACAAAAGCGGTGGGATATAGATAGAAATTCGGTAACAGCATACTAGAGGCCCACTTAGTCTTAAATTGCGAACTCCTAGAGGATAGAATTTTCCATCAAAATAATAAGAGTGAAGTTTGAAGGTATATTCCCACAGTTAATAGTGAATATTGAAAATTCTCATAGTAGTGGACCATCATAGCCTATTTGTTGGGTTCTTTCCCCCTTACAATAAAACATCCACACACATCACAAACTCGGGCAGTATGGGGCAGACTATGACATCTCTCGGTGTCATCTGAGACAATGGAGGCGAAATCAAATTGGGCAGGAGTTGGAGCTCCTGTGTGGATTGGGAGGAGAATCATGGCGCTTGAGGTGCATGGGGAACTCGTCATGAAAGAGGACGGTCCGTGTTGTGTGATGGAGGAGCTGATGGACAGGCGTGCGGGCGTGGTGGAAGTTGTGTTCACGGGGAAGGAGATGCAGGGAGCCCCAGGACGGGTAAGGCCCTGTTGCGGAGGAGAAGAGTGGCTCTTGGAACCCCCGGAAGAAGCCTTTGAACCTGATCTGATGGAGGAGTAACCGCCGCCCTGTGAGAGATGTCCTCCCCGGAGATTTATTGGAAAATGTTGAAGTGTTGAAGAGTGGTGAAGTGTTGTTAAGCTGGATATGGTAGTATCAAGTTAAGTGCTGGATAGGGAAATGTGTGCGGGCCGGACTGTTTGACTATTGACTGTGATAGTTCAAGAGTTCAGAGAGTTAATCTCGTGTGTGGGATTAATTGGAGTTCATGTCATGGGCGTAGCTCAGTTCAGTGGGAATATTATGTTGCTTTAATTCGAGGGGTAACCGGTGTCCTCTCAACTTACAGTCAGCACGGCCTAGGGTGTAACAGTGACTTCAGGACCTGACAGGTGCTCGTCAGTTACTAGGTGGAGAGGTGGAAACACAAGAATGAGTGAATGGAGCATGAATGCAATAGTAGATTGTATGCATGGGAAGCGCCTCTGGGACGATCTTAACAGCGAGAGTACGGGTCTGTCCAGGTGAGACGACCATGTTATCATTCAGGCAGGAGGTTGGCTGGGGCACATTTTTCTACTGAATGTTCGGGACATCATTGGTGACAGGGAAGCGACCCCCTGGGGTATGCAATTTGCTCGTGGACCGACAGGTGCTACTTTTGGGAGTATCGGGTAGTGAGAACACTATCTTATTCTGGAGTTCATAGGGTGTTTCACAGTCATATTTGGTAGGTCTGTCCCGTCCGCACACACGTCTCTAAGAAGTGTAGAGGAATGAGTTGTATGTAGACTTACGATGTTCAAATTTTTTTTCCTGGAGGATGGACCCGTGTATTGCCGTAATTTTAAGGGTAGTATAAGTATAAGTTAATATAAGTGTCGTGTAAGTTAGTATAAGTATAATATAATTTAATATAAGTGTAGTATAAGTTAGAATAAGTGTAATGTAAGTGTAGCCGTGAACCCCTGATTAATTGATACAATGGATAGGGAGTGAACATCAAACTCATATTTGGGCTTGTTCCTTTTTAATTTATAGCAAGAGTGGAATACTATTAATAGAAAAACTGTATGGAGCGAGATGGAAGTGAGAATCGTGATCTGTTCTCGAAAAAAAAAGGCAAAAGGGTAACTCTAGGTTAAACTTTGCGAAAGTTTGTATTCACGCTTTGAATTTGGAATTTGTAAGTTAGGTTTGGTATTATCATCTTTTTGTACTATATAGTAATGAATTTGAGCTTAGTTAAAGTCTAATTATTGATAATAGACATTTGTAACCGCGAAATTTCCTTTACACTTGCATTTAGTCACGTAGGCCGGACAACTGCGACACATGGTTACAATTAGTTAAAACTCGTGGGTTTAGGCTTCGGTATAAAATGTCAGTCCCGTACAATTCCCACATAATTTAAAACATCGTAAGTCAGTTTCGTTTAAGTATGGCAAATGTGAATACCTTGTTTCATATTCTTTGTTGGTTGGTGTAGTCGGTAATCTGTAGAGGAATTGGTCGAAGTCAGCTCCGATGTTAGGACAACCGCGAGCGAATGCATGTAGCCTGGGAGCGTCGCTTATTGTGAGTACTGACGGCGAAATACCCACAGGTCAGTCGAAAGCTCTTCCTTAAATCCCCCATTTTGTCCCTATAATCAGTCCTCTATATATATATATATTAGTAGGTTGACTGATAATGTTTCCTCTAACTTCCTGTTGTAATGATTGTGAGTACTGACGGCGAAATACCCACAGATTGTCGGTTTTCTATCGAGGCCTCTCATCCCGGTGCAGAAGTGACCACGCGGTCCTTCTTACCAATGCCCATACACAGTTTTCCCCCCCCTTTCCATCTCTTTCTGTATTGCGAGGTCGAATATGTAAATGACTGGTCCATTTGAGTAATCTATTCTTTCAATGTGAAATGTTTAGTTGATAGCGAGTGTTGATATTCATATGTTATTGTTTCCCCTAAAAGTACAGAAATATCAAACTCTAAAAATTTTAATCAGTAGTATCTTTCTTTGATTAATCAGTAGATCAATGTATGTAAACCTTTGGGAATTAAGCCGAATGTTCCAGACTTAGAGGAACTTTTGGTGGAGGTAGTGCCTCGGGGAATTAGTTTCACGAGTCCGTTAGAGACCGTGGAAGTGCAAGTCACGCATGTGTTTGAATTATTTTTGTATACTGTATTCGGTTAAGAGGTGTAGTTATATGAATATATTAGTGTATGTAAAGTTATTGATCGGGCATATATCCACCTGTGTGCAAGATTATACATCATATTATAGTGTGATAAGATCCCAAGAATTCTATCAGCTGTGGTGAACACACGCTTGAAAAATTTGAACCTTGTTACATTAGTCTACCCTGTAATAATCTCAGTGGGGAAGAGAATTCTTTTATTTCAATTTTTCTGGGATATTCATAGTCTGAAAAGTAATCTATGTTTCTTTTTGATCGAAATCTAGTTTTCTTACACTGTATGTTAGAGTTAGTAAATAAAATGTTAAGTTTTTTTATGTGTTTGATGTAAATTCCTCTGGGAAGTTTGTTTGTGAGATTGAGTGGCCCACAAGGTGTGTTGCTATCTAAAAGACTCACGCACTGTGAACTACTCACGCTACCCTAATCACTCAGTCGCAAGGGCTCAGTGTCCTATCTCTTACCGTAACAAGTCTAATTATTCTTTCCCGGCATACGCTGGGTGGTGGCAGCGTACTCTTGCTATTCTACTTCTTCGTGTTGGTATTTCATTCTATTTTCAGAAGTTAACAAGGCCCTAAATATTGCACCACGACACTGGTGGTTCAGTAGTGGAATTTCCTAAATTTCTGTGCGAGTTAAAAATCGAGTACGACAAAAGGAACAAAAATATATGTGACAACCGGGAAAGTTCCAAAAACACTTTGGAATTCCAAAGGGGGGCAGCTGCCCCCCCTTGCCCCACCCTCTGGACATCCATGATTGGCATCCAGACTTTTGCAGAATAAAAAGGCTAGCTGAATACAGTACTGTACAGTGTAGTGCATTAACACTATTACAGTACTTGTCATTTTGTTCACCATATTTTAGGTTAACCAAGATCATTATTTGGCTAGGTGGTGGCAGTCATCATCCACTCACATGGTGTAATGTTGCCTACTTCTTCTTTAACTTTTATCATTCTTTTTCTGTGCCTGCCCTCCACTATTCCTTTTTCTATTTTTCCTGTTACATCTTATTGCTCTCCTTTCCTTTTGAGGTGGCTTTATATTGAGTGACAAGCTTAATGGTTTCCTGTAAGCATTTACAGTGCTGGGTGGTAACCATATAACCAACACTTACATTTTCCCTGTGTGTGAACAAGTGAGTTGGTGGAGGGTTAGTGCCCCTTTCCTTGTAACAACTACAGTAACTCAAAGATAAACGGTCACCCATTACGTGATTATGGCATCTGGTTTTAGATAGATCGATGAGCACATGTGATTTAATATTACTGGGTCATTCTATGAAAATGTCAGCCTTTAGTGTCAATCTCAGAATTGATCAAAAATATAAAAGTTATATACAGTAAGTCCTCGTATTTCGACGCATTTTACTTCAACGTTTCATTTTTCGCGATAGAAAAAAGTTTCCGACATGTCGCAAACTTCGTCACTTTCCCCAATTTTCGTTGCCGCTTCCAGCCGGCAGCTGACACTCAGCAGACAACGCATACAGATGCTCATTTAGGCTGGCGGCCATCTTGCGACCACCCTGCCCTCTATTGATACAGTGGCGGTACTACAAACCCTTTCACCATTGTGTTTTTTGTGCAGCCAAGAAGCAGAGAATTTTGCAGCTCATTGAGGAGGGGTTGACAGCCCCTGAGATACGTCGCCTGACTGGGGCTCCTGACAGCACCAATAAGGACACTCGGAAAAAACAAGGCAATTCTCAGCAAGCAGGTGAGTGCACATAAAATAACAATAAAGTAAATGCGTCTGTGTTTTTTTCCCTTAATCTTTATTTGTTCCACGGTTTTTTGCTGTATCAATATCTACCTAATGGAGTTAGTTTTTAAGAGTTAACCAATCAAGTGTTAGTTAGAACAATTCAGGGGAAGAATATACAGTATTGTAATGAAAATCGGTAACATTTTTACTGTTATATTGCATTATACCCTTAAGGAAGAACAAGGAACCTCTCAGCAAGCAGGTGAGTGCATGTAAAATAACAATAAAGTAAATGTGTGTGTTTTTTTTCCCCTCAACCTTTATTTGTGCCACAGTTTTTTTACTGTATCAATATCCACCTAATGGAGTTAGTTTTTAGAGTTAACCAACCAAGTGTTAGTCAGAACAATTCACGGGAAGAATATGCAGTATTGTAATGAAAATCGGTAACATTGGTTACTGTTATGTTGCATTATACCCCTAAGGAAGAACAAGGAACCTCTCAACAAGCAGGAGAGTGCACGTAAAATAACAGTAAAGTAAATGTGTCTATGTTTTTTTCCCTTAATCTTTATTTGTGCCACTTTTTTATTGTATCAATATTCACCTAATGGAGTTTTTTTTTTTTGTGCGATCAGACGCACAAGCCTAGACACAGCAGAGGTGGACGAAACAGCTGTAAGACACCACTTGACACACTACGGCTTAGACTCGGGTGTGGTTGACATAACAGAGGAAGAGGTGAACTCTAGTGAAGAGAATGGAAGGCCAGATCACAGTGCACAGAAGATAACCACCCAGAAATTGTCCCACAGCCTGTCCACCATAACCGACATGGTAACAACCTTCGAGACATACACCGGGACTATGCCTGAGGCTACCCAGATCCTATCCACCTTGAATGATCTGAAGTCTCAGTTGATGGCAGTCTACAACAGAAACCTACTGGAGCAGAGACAAGCCAGGATCACACGTTTTTTTAATGTGACAGAGAAAGTGGCTGCTATTATGCAAGACTTAGATGTGACAGGAGAGGAGGATGAAGGGGGAGAAGTGGACAGAGAGGAAGTGGAGTTGCTGGAGCCTGAATTCGACTTCGAGGGCTTCGGCTTATGTGATAGGGCTTCCCCAGAGAGGCCCAAGTCACCCAGTAACTAGCCCATCCACTCTCAGCACACCTTCACCTGCCACTCATGCCAATGTTTACTTTATTTCTGGTAAGGATTCTTGGTGTTGCAGCTCTTTAAAACAGTTCTAATGTCATTTCAGGTACATGTTTGTTGTGTTATGCTGTATAAGCAACTAGTAAACACTACATATTTAATTTTGGGTAGGGCCTGTTTGGTGTTATAGGACTTGGATAGGGTAAGGTAGCTGTCCCACTGGAACGCCCATCTATTTTTCCCATTGATTCTTAACTTCACAGTTCATCGTTTCACGTTTTGCGACGTTTTGGCAGAACATCAAAACAGCGAAAAATGAGGACTTACTGTATAATTTTAAAACTTAAATGTTGAATTTTATGAATTTGGACAGAAAAAGTTTTTAAACTGTCTACTGAGAGTGGGACATTAAAAAATGCCATAGCATGTCACTGAAGAAAAATTCATGCTGAAATTAGTGATTTCTTATCATCATTCACTGGAGTATGTATTTGTTTGGAATGATGTCATTGTTTTTTTTATTGAAATAGCATCTATTTAAGATGTAATTGTCACTGAAGTTGTTTACATATACACTGCAGACAGACTATGGCACAACCTTGAAGTGGAAGTACTTCAGGAGTAATGTGTGTGACTTTTTTTTTTTTTTTTACATTTTTCCCATACACAGCTTACTTTATATTGTAAATAGGCATCCTAGTACCTTATTAATGTATAATGTAGCCCTGTGATATCTTGTAAGAGATTCTGATAAGCCATATGCTCCATCACACATGTTACATGCAGAGCATGAGGAATGTTACCGGAAAAAGATGTAACGTTTCTCACACACAGCTTTAAACTAGAATTCACTGCAGTTACACTGAATTCAGGGAGAGGCAGGTGGGTACAGTGGGAGGGCTAGATGGGTTGATGTCATGGATGGCATTGTTAGGTGAGCAGGGTGGATGGGGAGGGTAGGTGACCATGGTTGGTGGGCAGGATGGGTCATTGGAATGTGTAGGTCATCGGGGTGTGTGGTGACATGGTGGGTTTTCAGGGTGGCTGAGAAGATGGTGTGGCCAGGGTGCGCTGCGTGGATGGGTGGGTGGATGGGTTCAGGGTGGGTAGATGTGTTGGGTTTTGTTAGCAGGCTATCCAAGATTAGGCCAAAATTTGGGTAGGATTAGGTTAGGTCCGACTGGCAGTTTATATTAGTCAGATCAAAAATTGGTTTGGTTAGGTTAGGACTAGTAATAGAGATGATTAACCAGTGGATTGCGCAATTACCGTACCTTTTTTTTTTTTTTTTCCCACCCCATGATGCGCATACTAACCATGCCTTGGAGTCCCCAGGGGGGTGCGGACCATAAATGCCCCCACCATCCACCCCTCTCCCGGTGACGACCCGACGAACTGCCTGGAACCACCGTCTGACTCACTTCTTCATTTCTGCAACATTCACGGTCGTTCCTCTAACTTTCTCTCTGTTGAACACCACCTCTCCTCCTCTAAACCTCACCTTTTCTTAACTGAGATTCAGTTGTCTGAGGCAACTGACAGCAAACTCTTTTCTGTATCGTCCTACTTTCTCTATACTCATTCCAAAGCCAAAGGTGGTTGTTGTATGTATGTACGCAACAACTTGTCTTGCTCTTGTGTTCCTGAAGTTGATTCTTCTGAATTCTCAGCTTTCTGGCTTCAGCTCACATGTCATTCTCTGACTAAATATATCTGCGCTGTTTACTTATCCCCTAATTCTGCTGACTATGAAAAATTCTTCGACTATCTTATTTCTACAATGGAACACAGTCTATCTATTTCTCCTTTTTCTGAAATCTCCATTCTAGGAGTTTTCAATGTTCACCACAACCTTTGGCTCTCCTCTCCTTTCACTGATCCACCTGATGAACAAGCCTACATCTTTTCTATCCTTAATGACCTAGAGCAGCTTGTACAGCACCCTACCCGTATCCCTGACCGCCATGGAGAGAGCTCCAACATACAGTACATCCTTCAACTTTGCGAACTTTAACTTTGCGATTCACCAATTTTGCGAGGTAGTTCCAAATGTCATGTATTTTTTAACATTTATGAACTTTGCGACTGATCACACATTTTGCGAGGTTGAGTGGTGGGAGAGTCGTCTTCCCGCACTACTTTGCCACCCCGAGTAATGACATCATGGTTCATTGGGCGTACTGAGCCTCCTAGTTCAGTGGTCTGCCGCCCCGCTACATTTGTTTGCACCTGTTTCCAACCAAGGTCACTGACCCTCACAATTTTGTGGTGCTCCTCGCAATACCCCAGCAGTCTAACCTTGCACTAGTGTTATCATGGCGCCAACGGGTAAGAAGAACAAGAAAATGCTTTTGGAGACCAAACTGAATATGATTGAAAGGAAAAAAGCAGGTGAAGGTAATTCTGCTATTGGTCAGGAGTTTGGTGTTGGTGAATCGACAGTGATAATGATTTTAAAGAACAGTGAACAAATCAAGCAAGCAGCAAATAACTATGGAGGTGCTCAATTTGATGGTAGAATGCTGGTGGACAACAAAGAAGTGCTAATAAAAATGGAAAGATATCTTGCTCACTACATTCAAAGAAAGGAAAAGGAAGGGGTTGCATTAGATGGGTGCCATATATGGGAGCAGGCAAAGATATTCTATCACACATGCCTTAAAAAAGCCATTAATCCTCCAACAAAACCTTTCAAGGCATCGAATGGGTGGCTTTGCCAGTTCCTCAAAAGGAAGGGGTTTAAACACAGGTTCAGTGGCGAGTGAGGCAGTGCTGACTACAAATTGGTCGGCTTCACCCCAAGGTAAGCATTTTATCCCACACTTTCTGTCGACTCTACCTCTTAATTTTACGATGATAAATGAAACAAACATGAACTGATGAACTGTACAGTAATATTAATAAGAAAACATCATAGGTAAGAAGCATTAAAAAAAAAAATGCATTTACACTGATGTGAAGACTGGTGTGGTTTACGGGACTGGTGGTGGGGCGAGGCTTGGCTACTGTGGCCCCGCGGGGCCTACGTCATCACTATCACTGTCGGCAGATATTTCCACATCTTGCTGTGTTTTTTCTGCCTCTCTCATGAATCCCATGAAGTCAGAATTGTCACTGGGGTCATCAGAATGAAAAAGGTTAGGGATGCTAGGATCGCTGACTGCATGGGGAGGGGTGGCAGGACGGCTGGTCGATGGGGCAGGGTCTCTTGGGGTTCTCTTGAATTTTGTGATTAGAGACTGCTTCCTCTTGTTAATCCCATCTCTGTGGAGGTCAGCATAAAAGCGAAGTGGCCGAGAATTAACGATGCATAACGTGGCCAATATTCTCGCCGTCATTGACCAGTTGAAAAAAAAACCATCGTGAACAACGAATGTGACAATTTAGGGCTCAGCAAGCATGCCACGGTGTTGACAGAGCCCTTCGTTTTTATGCTGACCTACACAGAGATGGGGTTAACAAGTGGAAGCAGTCTCTAATCACAAAATTAATGAGAAACCCAAGAGACCCTGCCCCATCGAGCAGCTGTCCTGCCACCCCTCCCCAAGCAGCCAGTGATCCTAGCATCCCTAACCTTTTTCATTCTGATGACCCCAGTGACGATTCTGACTTCGAGGGATTAATGAGAGGGGCAGAAATAACACAGCAAGATGTGGAAATATCTGCCAACAGTGATAGTGATGACTTAGGCCCCGCCGGGCGACAGTAGCCAAGCCTCGCCCCGCCACCAGTCCCGTACACCAAGCCAATCTTCACATCAGTGTAAATGCATCTGTTTTTTAAATGTTTCTTACCTATGATGTTTTCTCATTAATATCACTGTACAGTACATCAGTTTGTGTTTGTTTCATTTATCATCGTAAAATTAAGAGGTAGAGTCGAGAGAAAGAGTGGGAAAAAGTGCTTACCTTGGGGTGATGTCGACCAATTTGCCTTTATTTCATATATTTAATTGTTTGAATTTTGCGAATTTTGATTTTGCGAGGGTTTTTGTCGACCATATTCTCGCAAAATTGGAGGAAGCACTGTACTTGACCTCTTCCTAACAACTACTCCTTTTGCCTACAGTGTTAATCTTTTCTCTCCATTGGGCTCCTCCGACCACAACCTTATTACCTTAACCTGTCCTATCGCCCTGGTACGGCCTGTGGACCCTCCAAAGAAATGTCGACTGTGGCACTTTGGAGCTGCGGATTGGGAGCCCTTGGGCAGTATAGTACTTCTTTGATTTTCCCTGGAATGATTATTGCTTCCGTGGCCAGGAGTGATCTGAGTGTTCCTTGCGCGTTTGGGAGGATATTCTCTCTGGCATGAAAGCATACGTTCCTTTCTCATAACCTTTGATTAATGCAAGAAAGCCTTGGTTTAATCATGCTTGTTCTAATGCTGTCCGCAACAAGGAGAGGGCCTATAAAAGGTACAGGAGTCAACCTACCCCTGAATCACGTCTTTTTTATGTTTCTACCTGGAATCATGCTAAGTCTGTTAGTCACTGTGCTAAAAATAATAGCATCCGCACTAAATGTTCTCAACTCTCCAACTCGAATTCTTCCTGCTCCTTCTGGCACCTTGCCAAAAACCTTTTTAACAACTTTACCTCATCATCCTTCCCTCCTCTTTTCTACCCTGATGGCTTAGTAGCTGTTTCTTCTACTGATAAAGTAGATCTCTTTGCTCAGACTTTCTCCTCCGATTCCACCTTAGATGATTCCAATGCTGTTCCTTCATCACTTCCCCCCTCAGACTTCCTCATGGCTGACATTAAAATGTCTTCAGCCAATGTATTTTCAGCCATCACTGGCCTCAATACTGTACTAACAAGGCATATGGGCCTGATGGAGTCTCTCCTGTTGTTCTCAAGAACTGTGCTTCTGTGCTTACACTCTGCCTAGGTAAACTCTTTTGCCTCTGTCTTTCAACTTGTACTTTTCCTTCTTGCTAGAAGTTTGCTCTCATTCAACCAGTCCCAAAGAAGGGTGACTATTCCCAACCCTCTAACTATCGTCCAGTTGCTTTAACATCCTGTGTCTCAAAAGTTTTTGAGTCTGTTCTTAACAGAAATATTTTAAAGCATCTTTCCTATCACAACTTTCTTTCTGATCGTCAGTGTGGGTTCCGTCAGGGGCGCTCCACTGGCGATCTTCTCACCTACCTTTCAGACTCCTGGTCATCCTCCTTTCGGGACTTTGTCAAAAGCTTTGCCATTGCACTTGACATCTCAAAGGCTTTCGATCAAGTCTGGCATAAACCTTTAATTTCAAAACTTCCCTCTTATGGTTTCTATCCTTCTATCCATGCCTTCATCTCTAGCTTCCTTTCTGGTCGTTATATAGTTGCTGTTGTAGACGGCCATCGTTATTCTCGTAGATCTATCAACAGTGGTGTTCCTCAGGGTTCTGTTCTATCACCAACTCTCTTCCTTTTATTCATCAATGATTTTTCTAAGCTGTACATCTTTCCCTATCCGCTCGTACCCTGATGATTCCACCTTTCACCTTTCCATTCGGTTCCTGCAACGTCTATCTCAGTAGTTACTTTAACAAACAAGAGATGAGGCTATGGCACACCTAATGTGTGACTTGGCTCGTATTTCTGACTGGGGTAAAATAATGTTGTTTTTAATGCAATAAAGACAGTTCCTACACATATCAACCCGACAAAATCTTCCACAGGAGTACCCACTAGTGTTTAATAGTGAACAGTAATGTCCTTAGTGGTAGGTGGTGGCGACCATCATCCACTCACTTGATGTAGTGCTGCCTACTTCTTCCTTAGCCTTTATCATTCTTTTTCTGTGCCTGCCCTCCTTTCTTCCTATTTCTCCTATATTTCCTGTCACTTCTTACTGCTTTCCTTTCCTTTACAGGTGGCATTACATTGAGTGACAAGCCAAATGGTTTCTTGTAAGCCAAGAAACCATTTACAACGCTGGGTGGTAACCATATAACCAAACCATATGTGCTCCCTACATGTCAACAAGTGGGTTGGTGGAGGGTTAGTGCCCCTCCCCGTAAAATAAATAACTCAAAGTCAAGTGGCCACCCCTTACGGGATTATGGTGTCTGGCAATAGATAGATAGATAGTAATGTCCTGCATCATCCTTGAACACGCTTGGGGTTTCATTCACTCGAGATTTATCCTTGCTTGGGGTTTCATTTACTCGGGATTTATCTTGGAACGATCGTGTTGCATCTCTTGTAAAAGCTGCTTCCAAGAGATTAGGCGTGCTAAGCCGACTCCGTATCTTCTTTACCCCTGCACAGTTGTTGACTCTATACACGAGTTTTATATGCCCATGTGTAGAATACAACTCTCATGTGTGGGGAGGCTCCCAGCATACAGATCTTCTCAATAGGGTTGAGTCAATGGCTTTTTGTCTCATTAACTCTCCTTCTTACTGGCTTCCTTCAACCTCTGTCTCTTCACCGCACTGTTGCCTCTTTATCTCTTTTCTGTCGCTCGGTACTTCCATGGTAACTGCTCCCCTGTACTGTTGTCAGCCTGCATCCCTCCACCTCTACGACGAGTGTGTACCATCCATCTAGCAACAAACTCTCATCCCTTTTCTGTCCCTCTCACTAATGCAGGAGTTAACCATTACTCCCAGTCCTTCATTTATGCAACTGGTCATCCCTGGAACTGTCTCCCTCTGTCTATTTCCTACTTCCTATGATCTCCAGTCTTTCAAACGCAGTGTGTCCGGGCATCTCAAAATGAACAGATCTTGAATTTGGCCCTCATTTGTATTGTTTTTGTTTTTTTCTTGGAAGGAACTGTTTTGTGGGCTCCTAGCCTTTGGTTCCTTCTTCCTCGCATTAAAAAAAAAAAAAAAGTTTTTGTTTATTACAAACACCCAGGGCATCATCTGGGGAAAAAAAAAATCTTTCTCTCCATCTTTGCGTAGCACCATTTGTAAGTTTGCGTAGGGGTGGAGCAGTTAACAGTGATGTATGGCCACTGGAAGGTTAGCACAGGCTGAGCTGTAGCTCGCAATACGACGCTTCTCAGCCTGAGCTGTGGCTCACAATCCACGAGATAAGTGTAAGGGAGAGAGTGGAATGAAGTGCTTGTTGGAGATATGTAAGAAGGCATGAACGAGTGAAACTGTGCCAGTAGAGCAGAAAAGGCAGTGATTGTACCCCTGTACAAAAAAAAGGTGAGTGAAGTAAATGCAAGAATTATCTTGGCATAAGCCTGTTGAGTGTGGTAGGGAAGGAACAGGTATATGGAAGAATTATTAACAGCAAGTAAGAGAGAGATAGTAGCCCTAGTGAGTGATGAACAGGGAGGGTTTAGGAGTGGCAGAGGATGTTTGGATCAGATATTTGCAGTGAGACAGATGCTGTAGTGGAGAAAGCTTGTGAGAAGGACTAAAAGGTGTTTACGGCATTTATGGATCTGGAAAGGCACATGACAGAGTTGATAGAGAAGGATTATGGAAGGTTTTGCGCATGTATGGTGTACATGGTAAGCTACTAGGTGCTGTCAAGAGCCTTTATGATGGTGGTGAAGCATGTGTAACAGTAAATGGGCATTTAAGTGAATCGTTCACGATCGGTGTGGCCGTGCGACAAGGTTGTATGATGCTCCCATGGTTTTTCAACACATAAATTGATTGGGTGATGGGAAGAATAAAAAAACGAGTAATGGAGAGAGGGATGGTGTTGGTAATGAATGGTGATGGATGGAATATCTCAAATTTGTTGTATGCTAATGGTGCAGTGCTACTTGCAAATAGTGGACAAGAGCTTGGTAGACTACTGCAGAGTTTTGTAGGTGTCTGTGAGTGTTGTGCCTTGAGAGTAAATGTAGAAAAGAGTAAAGTGAGAGAGAAAGTGACTCCCAGTGTAATGTTACAGCGAATGAAGAGAGACTGGAGTTGGTGAGAGAGTTCAAATACCTGGGTACAGTGATAGAAAAGAGAGGAAAATGTGCAAAAGAAGTGGAAAGTTGAATGACACAAAGAAGGAAAGTAACTGGTCTATGAAGGGCTTGTTAACCGCCCAGTCTCGACCGGTTTTTTACCCAGCCTACCCCCAGATCCCGACCGATTTTATTTTTGGCTAAAATCTCCGCTTTTAGTGAGAAACATCAAAATTCATAAAGAAATCGCTCTCCTGAGCTTAAAAATGTTGATACAGGTGTCATTCAACCTTACATTTTCCTTCTTTTTCAGGGTACCTGGCTAAAGAAAACAAACTATGGAAGAGTTAACTAATTCAAGCCACTTTTGAGTTACGTATTTATTGTATTTATTTATTTGATACAAATTTTACATGTAGTACAAGTCTGTATTGGTTTTCACACAGTAATATAGGCAATAAAAGCATTGTTCACTCACCCAAAACCCCAATATATGGCACCGTCCTTTATGACATTGCCACCTCATCACTTCTGTTTGTTTCTACCTCTAGCTTCTTTGTTTCTTTGTCCTCCACCTCAGGAATCACTTTCACCATGAATTTCGTCATTGGAGAGACCGTGGGACAACATACCTTTACTGGCCACGTTACTGCTAAGAGGTGAATTGCCCAGTGTGGGGAGGAGGGGGGTTAGGTAGGGCCAGGCAGTATTCCCGCTTGACAGCAGGTAGAGGAAGGTCTCCCACATTTGCCTACCAAAAATCACCCGTGAATGTTGAAAAATGTGCACACAATGGGCCTTGCAATTGAGTGACGTATGATGCACGTCGGTGAGTCTGTCCGTGGAAAAAAGTAGCGACGTGCATCGTATGTCAGTTGGACTTGGCGGCTTAAGAAACAGAGGATTGAGTGTTTCAGCTGCACGAGCCTTACATGAAGGAGTTTTAGTGCCAACTTAACCAACAAATGTGAGCCTTTGGTGTGGCATGAAAATGAAAAGTCAAGAGTAAGAGCAGTGGGTATGGGACTGCTGAGGATTGTATGTGGAGTACAGAGAGTGGATAGGACACAAAATAATGTGATTCATAAAAGATGCAGAGTGAGGAAGTCTGTGGACACCAGAATTGATGAGAGTGTACTGAGATGATATGGTCATGTAGAGAGAATGGATAACAATAGAGTGGTGAAAAAGGTATATCTGAGTGAATTTGAAGGAGGGAGGAGATGAGGTAGGCCAAGAAGAAGGTGGAGGGATATAGTGAATGAGTGTGTGAGGACGAGAGGTATGGAATTTGGTGAGGTTAACCTGCTGCGTCCCGTTAACGTATGGGTACGTTACAATTTTTTTTTTCACGCTGACACCTGTTGACGTACCGGTATGTTTTGCAATTGCGAGGTCTGTCATTTGCACATTTTTCAAGTTTCGCGGGTGATTTTTGGTAGGCACATGTGGGAGACCTTCCTCCACCTTCCACCAGGCAGTAACACTGCATGACCCCCCCCCCCTCCACAAGCCATTTTCTCGGTAACTCACCTGTTAGCAGTGACCTGGCCAGTAAAGACATGTCACGTCACGGTCTCTCCGATGATGAAATTAACCCGCTGAGTCCCATCGACGTATGGTGTACGTCGCTACTTTTTTCCGCGGACAGACCCAACGACGTACATCGTATGTCACGCAATTGCAAGGCCCATTGTGTGCACATTTTTCAACATTCGCGGGTGATTTTTGGTAGGCATATGTGGGAGACCTTCCTCTACTTGCTGTCAAGCGGGGATACTGCCTGGCCCCTCCTAACCCCTCCTTCCCCCCCCTCCCCCCCACACTGGGCAATTCACCTGTTAGCAGCAACCTAGCCAGTAAAGGTATGTTGCCCCATGGTCTCTCTAATGACGAAATTCATGGTGAAAGTGATTCCTGAGGTGGAGGACAAAGAAACAAAGAAGCTAGAGGTAGAAACAAACAGAAGTGATGAGGTGGTAATGTCATAAAGGAAGGTGCCGTATACTGGGGTTTTGGGTAAGTGAACAATGCTTATAAACGCCTATGTTATTGTGTGGAAACCATTATAGACTTTTACTACACATAAATTCATACCAAATAAATGAAATAAATACGTAATTTAAAGTGGCTTGAATTAGTCAACCCTTCCATAGTTCGTTTTCTTAGCCTGGTACCCTGAAAAAGAAGGAAAACGTAAGGTTGAGTGACACCTGTATCAACATTTTTTTACCTCAGGATCGCGATTTCACTATGAATTTTCGATGTTTCTCACCAAAAGCGAAGGTTTCAGCCAAAAAACAAAAAGTCAAAAATCGATCGGGATCTGGGGGTAGGCTGGGTAAAAAACCGGTCGGAACTCGGCGGGTTAAAGGCGAAAGTGATTCCTGATGCGAAGGACAAAGATTATTTGGTGCCAGAGGACTGAACGAGCAGAAGTGATGAGGTGGTAACGTTGCCAAGGAAGGTGCGGTCACAGGGCAATTTAAAATGGCCGCCAAAGTGGCAGAAATGGAAGGGCGTGACGGCGACTTCATTACACCTTCAAGGACGACATTCAACTGATTTAGGTATGTATCTGGATATAAAAGGGTTCAAAATCAGCTGTTATTGTATATGCTATGAAATAAGTCGTTGGAAATATTGACAATTCTTACTGTACATACTAAAGTAGGTTTGTCTAGGTGAATTTAAATATCACTCAGGCATCTCCCCAGTTTTTTATATATATTTATATCTTGAAAGCCCGGCCTAATTAAAAACAACAGAGAAGCACCCAACTGACGGCCCGTGGCTTGAGCCATTGCCACCGAGCGTCACGATAGTGACGGCCCACGGTTAAGTGGTTAAAGGATCACCTGTATAGCCCACTTCTAAGCTCAGGTGAGCACTTTTTTATATACTGTACTTTCCAATGTTTCTCATAAATAGCAGAGGTTTTAGCCAAAAAAAAAAAAATCAAAAATTTGCGGGAATGGGGGGGGGTCATTGATGAAAAATCGGCTGGGATGCAGCAGGTTAAGGGACTGACGAGATCAAGCTGGCAGGGTGAATTTTGTTTGGAGAAGTGTATGACCAGGGATCTGGCACCCCTTTTTAACATGACAGCATTCGGAATGGCTCGGTCAGATAGGTATATGTGAAGCTACAGAATGTGGTGATATTTTTTTGGGCCTGTCTGATGGAGCCAGGATTTTGAGGGCTTGAATGATGAGTGAATGGAAGTATGGCCATGGAATAGTGCAAACATTGGCTGCCTGGATGTTGCTACTCCTCACCCTGCCCTAGGGTGGGAAAAGAGGTCCGGATGATGATGTTACTGATAATGAATAGTCTGTGGTAGTTAGATAAAAATACGGCTTGGTTAGATTGGGTTTAAGGGAAGTCTGCAATCATCGGGTCAAACTTTGGTTTGGTTGATTTAGGCCTAGTGCATGGCAGTTTGTTAATCAGCTCAAAATTTGGTTTTGTTTGGTCTGGTCCTATGGTTGCCCAAGATATTGGAGCCCAGATTTCATTTGGTTAAGTTAGATTTTGTGGTGATCTGTCTGCAGTGAATGATTATGTCAGCCAAGATTATCGTGCGTACTTTACTTAAAAATTTTTTGCAGGTATTTTTACTTAAGTTCTGCATAGCATCTGAGACATGGCAGTACGTATTTCATTCTCTTTAGGTTCTTCAAGCATACTTTTCCCCTTTCGATATGTTTTTTTCACTTTGCATATTCGCTGTCAATTTTTATTTCACTGACAGTGGAGTATACTTTCCTTTGCTGAGAAGTGATTGAACATTTTCAGGTTCCTTCAGTGCTCTGTATTGAATAAATAACATGTTTAGCTGAAAAGTAAAATCATCAACAAAAAATATGACATACCGGTAGGCTAATATTGTACGGGTACTAATCTTTCCACAACACATTACTGGTACTAGATCTAGATCCAGAGTTCAAAGGACTTATACAGCAGAACAGAGGCTTTTGATGCAGCTCAGAACGTTGAATACATTCATGACTGTAATGTACAGTACCAGTAATACTATGCTGATTGTTGTCTTCTGATCAGGCACTTTAGTTTGAATAGTAGCTTCAATGCCTGTGTGATCTAAAACCATTCTGCTGTTTCCAAAAGAACACAGAGTTCCCTGAAGGGGTTGCTTGGTTTGTCTTGCATACAGATTACTCTTATACTGTAGTTTTCATTCACACTCTGCTACAGTGAAAATGTTTGGCCAAGTGAAGGTTTCATTATTGTTACAAAAATTCAGTCCTGTGAAGTGACTGATTCAACTTCCAGTGAGCAGAGTACACTAATTTAATGCACCAGACATATGTGGCAGTCATATAAAAAATTGGATGTAAAGTCTCCACAGACAGTATGTAAATACCATCATATCATGCATGAATTTGGCAGAAATCTCTTCCATTTTATATTTTATTCCAATTTTTTAAAGCTCAATATTTTGTAATGAGAATATTTTCTGATTCAGGTAGAGTTAATAAGTTGGACATTGCAAGAACCTGGTTTAGGCTCCATAGTTTCTGCTTCCCCCTCCCCCCTACAAGTTTCATTGTCTTTTTGTGTTCTTACTGACATCAACAGAATAAAAATTCATCAATATATTTTTGAAATATAGTACAGTACAGTACTTGGTCTATTTACTTTCTTGTAACTAAAATAACAGGTGCATATTGGTGACAATGAGGTAGGAGATTTGTGGGCACTACTTAGCCTATTAGCTTTTCCCACATTTTATTTCCTTTTCATCCCCTTGGAAACAAGAGAAACACTTTAAAGTTTCTGACAGGTTATTGTCAACTGTAACAAATCCATAAATCATTTTTAATGTGTGAATTAGTAGGAGAAGAACAGGGAGGTTCGAGGAAGGGAAGAGGTTGTGTAAATCAGATATTCATTCTTAGATCTTTAGTGGAAAAGTTTCTAGAGAAGGGAAAGAAGTTGTATGCAGCTTTCATGGATTTGGAGAAAGCATATGACAGGGTGGATAGACAAGGATTCTGGAAAATAATAAGAATAAATGGAGTAGATGGGAAGTTGTTGAATGCCATGAAGAGTATGTATGAGGGTGCTAAGGCTGCAATGCATGTGGATAGTGACCTGAGTGAATTTTTCTATTTGAAGGTTGAATTGAAACAGGATTGTGTCATGTCTCCATGGTTGTTCAATCTGTACATAGATGGGGTTATAAAAGAGGTACAGGATAGGGCAGTGGATGTTGGAGAGGCCCTTGTGAGAGAGGGCAGTGTTTGGAAACTCCCTGTACTGTTGTTTGCAGACGATACTGTGTTGTTAAGTAAAGATGAAGGGGAGCTGCAAGGCTTGGTGCATGACTTTGGAAGAGTGCGTAAGAAACGGAATCTAAAGGTGATTGTAGGGAAGAGTAAAGTTATTGTCATCAAGAGATAAAGTGAAGTCAGTGAATGTACAGTGAGGTTGGATGAGGAGGAATTGGAAAATGTGAGTGCATTTAAGTATTTGGGTAGTGTAATGAGTAAAGATGGAAGTTTAGAGGGTGAAGTACTTGAAAGGGTACAACAAGGAAGAAAGGTTGGCAGTTCCTTGAAAGCAGTTATAAGAATTAGGGAAGTGAGTATAGAAGTGAAAAAGTTACTACATGACAGTTTTGTGATACCATCTCTAACGTATGGAAGTGAAGCTTGGGCCATGTTGGAGGGACAGAAGTCGAGAGTGAGAGCAGTGAAAATGAGTTATTTGAGAGGAGCATGTGGAGTAACATGGAGAGACAGACTGACAAATGAGGAAGTGAAGGAACGTTGTGGTGTGGAGGTGGATGTGATAGGAGGCATTGGGGGAAACACATTGAGGTGGGTTGGCCATGTGGAGAGGATGGAGAGTGGGAGACTGATGAGGAGAGTGTATGTGAGTGAGGTGGAGGGGGGAGAGGGAGAGGGAGAGGGAGGCCAAGGATGAGATGGAGGGATGGAGTGGAGAGGTATATGAGAGAGGAGGGTGTGAACTGGGAGCAGGGCAGTGAAATGTTTGGGGACAGGGCAACATGGAGGTAATTTGTTTGTGGCCACCCCTTATAGGATTAAGGCATCTGGCAATAGATAGATAGATAGATTTTCAGTGTGCATTAACTCCTATTTCTCTGCTGTTATGGGACAACTATGCATAATCTGCTGTGTTTGTTTAGATATGGCAGATGGTTGCCTTGGTTACATGTGATTCTTCTGCTTTCCATTATGCTGCTGCTGATAGAGTGTGTTTTACTGTAGAGTTCCTGTTACCACAGCAACTGTCTGGTGTCCAAGATTCTTGTAGCCTCAATTAATAATTCTGAGGTTGATGTTAGGTACTCTTTGCCAGGAACATGTGGTTTCTCTTTAGGCTTCTGCAATTACCACCTAAAACTCTGTACTGTACAGTATCTTATAACTGAGAATTTTTTTTACGTGCCTGTGGTTAAGTATACCTTGTGTATTGAAGATACAGTGATTGATTGCTTATTATTAGTACTACAGTAGTAGTTGTACTGCTGCCTTCAGGTAACAATACACTGAGTACTGTAATAAGCCTTTTTTTTTTTTTTTTTTTTTTTTTTTTTTTTTTTGGTAAACCAGGACCACATTTACAGTACTACAGAAGGTGGTAACCATATGCAGTAAGCAAATGACACTTGGTAGTTTAGTGGTTTAGGTTGTGCCAACCAAATTGAGCTTGTGAGAGTTTATATCTGTGGGGTGATTGGAGATTATTGCTCACTTATTTCCACTGGGGTGAACAGAGCTGGTCATCCTTGCCTCAAATGTCCAGACTGAGTAGCCTGTCCCTGGGCTCCTACATTCTTGATGGACCAAAGAAAAAAAAAATGGATGGTTGATGGATGGAGGGATTATTATTATTATTATGTGATTTTTACCAGTAACCCTTTCATTGAATTATACACTTGGGTGGTTTATGTAGGCTAACAGCTGAAGATTTTGTCAGCAAAAATGCCTAGTGGTTAAAGGCTTCCAAAACTATCTTGGACAATCCTTTCTCGCCAGAAGATTTTGTCAGCAAAAATGCCTAGTGGTTAAAGGCTTCCAAAACTATCTTGGACAATCCTTTCTCTGAACTGGTAAAGAGTTTTATATATAAAAACACCTGATGGTTTTCTTCACTGTAGAGAAATTTTGGTCAAAGGATTAAGCCCAGTGTGGCTTGAAAGACTGAATGATGAGTCAGTGGATGTACTTTTCCATGTGTCATGTTTTCATACTGTAATCATTGTTTCACTGTGCTCTGTACTGGCAACTTCCCATACTGTAGCTTATATGGTTTATTAGATTTCCTTTATCTCTTTATGGATCCTAATCACCTCTGTGTAATTATAGAAAGTAGGGTAACTACCGGTATGATTCAGTGTATTACATATTTGAAACTAAGTCATATTTTTCAATGTATTACTCGTGTGGAACTGGAAAGCAAGCTCCGTAAATTAAAATTTAGCTATGTTATAGGTGTCCAGAGAAGGTGTACAGCATAGTATTGTACTGATGAGCTGTGTGAAACAGTGTAGAAATGAAGATCTCTGAACTTGTAAGATTTCTGGCCAGCATGACATAACTTTGTTTTGTCCAGGTCTGTCTCAGAACAGTTGCAATCCAACATTTCTAGCTGTAATCTGACCCACTAAAGTCTCTAAACTTTTACAATACAGTTTATCCTCATTGTCCTAAACTAACTGAAAGCAGATTCAGTTTTATCAGTGCAGACGTCTGATGTAAGCAGTGTACATATCCTCGTTGTCCTAAACTAACTGAAAGCAGATTCAGTTTTTTCAATGCAGACATCTGCTGTAAGCAGTGTACAACTTCATTACTGTATTTCCAGAACTATCTATAGGAATAGCACCATCTTTAGGAGTGTGTGGTGTTGCCATGTGGATCTGAGATGTATTGAAATATGTATGCTCAGACAGTGTTGGATTTAGTACCAGTACTATGTAGATATTAACCCGAGGCGTCCTGTTGACGTATTGGGTACGTCACCACGTTTTGTTGTGGTGACACCCGATGACGTATCCACACATTTTGCAATTGCGAGGTCCGTCATTTGCACATTTTTAAAGTTTCGCGGGTGATTTTTGATAGGCTTATGTGGGAGACCTTCCTATACCTGCTGTCAGGCAGGGATACTGCCTGGCCCCACCTAACCCCCCACCCCGCATGCCATTTTCTTGGCAACTCACCTGTTAGCAGTGAGCTGGCTAGGAAAGACATGTCGCGCCACAGTCTCTCCAATGAGGAAATTCAAGGCGAAAGTGATTCCTGAGGTGGAGGACAAAGGAAGAAACAAGACAGAGGAAGAATCAAGCAGAAGTGATGAGGTGGTACTGTAATGTTGTAAAGGAAGATGTCTTATGTTGATGTGTTTGGTGAGTGAACAGTGTTTATTTTGCCTGTATTATCATGTGAAAACCAATATACTCTTTTACTACATATAAATTCGTACCAAATAAATAAATCGAGTAGTTTGAAATAGTTACCCCCCGCATACTACCATTTTCTCTGGAGCCAGGCCAGCTGTAGAGAACGAGCCAGGTGGAGGTACTGTTACCTGTATCGTGCATTTTTAAGTTCAGGTGGGCGATTTCTCTATGAATTTTCGATGTTTCTCACCAAAAGCGGAGGTTCGATCCAAAATAAAAAATTTCCAAAATCTACCAGGATTGAGGGGGGGGGGCAGTGGTGGAAAATCTGCCAGGATGTGGCGGGTTAAAGCTACTGTACAGGATCAGAGCTGTTGTTTATATCCTGTAGAATATGTTAAATTTTCATTTTCTTGATACAGTCAACTGGACTGGATCTTGATAAAAGAAGATAGTGTGAGCTAGGACACTAATCCCTCTCAAGGTAGGCCCCTTCTGACTTGACACACTTAGTTCAGTGTTCATTCCACTGCCTGAAATATTTTTCAGTCTATTTTCGGCATCTCCTGCACGTGCTTCATTGCATTCATCATGATCTCTTCTCTCATCTCAAATCAGGAACCTTTCAGCGGAGTTTTGAGCTTAGAGATTAACCAAAAGTGGCACAGAGCCATGTCTGATGAGTAGGAAGCCTGTAGAACCTGCGGGATGTTGTGTTTGGCCAAAAATTTCTGAATCATGTTGAATGGGCAGGGGCGCGCTCTGTCATGGTGCAGCCTCCATCTTAACACTCTCCAAAGGTCTGATCTCTTCCGTCAAACTGCATCACAAAGATGACAGATTACGTTGAGGTAGTAGTGTTTGTTGATAGTCTGACCTGGTTCATATTCGTGATGCATAAACACCACAGTAGTCAAAAAAATAAATAAATGAATAAATCAGCATGCGAGTGCATTTCACCTTGCCGCAGATTGTCATGCTTTTTTTGGCTGAGGCGACCCAACATGCTTCCGCTGGAATGAGTGTGCTCTTGTTTCTGGGTCATACTCATATACCCAAGTCTCATCTCCAGTGATAACAATCTTCAGAAAGTCTGGATCACAATTTTCACAGTCCAGCAAGTCTTGGGTAATGTTCATCCAAGAGAGGAGATCACAATGAATGCATCGAAGCACCTGCAGGAGATACTGAAAACTGACTTTGAGAAATGTTTAAGTTACTGGAAAGAACATTAGGCTACGTGTGTGAAGTCAGAAGGGGCCTGCTTTGAGGAGGATTGGTGTCCTAGCTGAACAGATTAATTATTTATTTTTTGAGGCCCTAAGGTGAAAAACTTTCTCAACAGACATCATATGTTTAAAGATTCTGAGATCAGTGTCTTTTATAGCATTGCAAGAGAAGTACTGTAAACCCTCGATATAACAACCCTTTTATAGTGAACTTCGGATATAACGGCCCACCATTTCCAGAGCGAACTTCTGCTGGATATCAGGCGGAAGTTTGCGACCAAGTGTTCCCTGAGTGAACTTCCGCCTGATATAGCAACCTTTGGTCAGTGTATGCGGCAGAAGTTCACGTGCACCTGGCTCCTGTGACTCACCATTGAGGGAGCAGCTGTGCAACAAGTCACATAGGCTAGGTAGCCCGTGCGCCTCAACCCTTTCCGTGCTGGGTCTTTCTCAGTCTGTGCGTTGTAGTCGCTCCATCTGGTTTCTCCTGTTTTACCTCTCGCATGTGTGACCTTTCATACCACATGTGAGCTACCAACACTTCCAACCAACGGCAAGAATGGCATCAGAATCAACGAGCCCTGGTTCCTCAGGCAAAGAGAAAAGGAAGATTCCCTCCCTAACTGAAAAATATCAACTTATTAAGGAGTTTGAGGAAGGTGCTTCGCGAAGTCAACTGTGGAGCAAGTACAACCTCAAGAACACGACAGTCCATGACCTCATCAAGGGGAAGGAAAGGGTGAAGGAGGCCTTGAAAGCAGTGGAGGCCGGCAAGAAGGGTAAGGAATTGTGCCAAAAGAGACGACTTCCCATGGAAAATCTCGACGAGGCTGTGTACGAGTGGTACACACTACAGAGAGCAGAGGGGGTTCCAGTTTGTGACATAGACATTCAGCATACAGCGCAGAGGCTTGCTGGTCACCTAAGCCATGACAATTTCAAGTGTAGCAATGGCTGGCTGTGGCGCTTTAGGTGGGATCACAGCATCATTAATAAGGTGATAATGGGCAAGCTTCTCAGTGCTGATGCTGACGCAGTGGACCCCATCATAAACACTTTCGTCAACTGTAGGATGAGGAGGGCCTCCACAACTTCAAGATCTATAATGCTGACGAGACTGGCCTTTTTTGGAAGTCACTCCCCCAAAATACTCAGGCCTCCAAGGCAATCAGCAGCACTCCGGGGAGAAGAGTGCGAAGGACTGCATATTGGTGTTGGAAACGCTGACGGGTCCCACTGCCTGAAACCAGTCATGGGCAAGAGTAGGAAGCCCAGGGCCCTCAAAGATATCATGGATAATCTTCCTACCGAGTACCACAGCAACCCTTCTGCCTGGTTTACCCAAGAAATTATCACCACCTGGTTCCATGGCAGTTTTGACCCCTCCATTTGGCAGCACCAGGCCGTCTTTGACATCAGTAAGGAGGATGTCATGGCTGTGCTTCTCCTAGACTACGCCCCAGCCCACCCTTCCACTACATAATTGTGTTCAAAAGACGGGAAGATAAGGGCAATATTTTTACCACCAAACACTACTGCCCTACTTCATCCCATGGACCAGGGGGTGATAGAAAGTGCAAAAAGGCATTATCGGAATATTTACCTGGACCAGTGCTTAGTCATGACAGAGAATGGGTTGGAGGAGGAGGGGTATGTGGACACAAAGAGAAAGAAGACCCTAGACAATTTTAAGAATAATAATATCTAGGACGCAATTTTGAACTGGGCAGAGGTTTGGAGAAAAATGCTAGTTACAATTCTCTGCAATGCGTGGTGTAACCTGAAAACCCCCAAGACTCCAGTCCAGGAGCTTTTGAGAGGTTTGAGCCACCAAAGGATGCCGAAATGTTGGCTGGAGCTGGCCAAGGCTGCATCCCTGTAGAAAAGGTGGAAAAGTGGCTGGACGAGGATGGTGATCTGCCTGGACACCACCACCAGACAGAGGAGGAAATAGTCCAAAAACTGACCACCCAAAACCACCTGCAGAGGAGGAAGAGGAGAGGCCACGTGGGCCATCTGTCTCTGCAGCCATTAATGCTGCAGACACTCTTGGCCGTCGCAGAGGACATTGGTGGCGTTCTGGGAGAGAGTGATTAGGCTGGATCTCATGAGGAGAAACCAGGCCAGGCAAGTACAGCAGATGATATCAGACTTCTTTAAGCATGCGCCTCTCCTCCAGGAAAAAAGAAACGTACTGTGTCAGAGACCTTGAGTGTGTCTGTGGCGTCAACGTCCTCTGTGAGCCGCCTCCCAAGTTTGGCTTATGGCACCAGCACACCTGCCTCCCTGACACAAATGACACCAGAGCCACCAGAAATGATTATCTCAGAATCAGATGATGAGTGAGTGAATAATATGTCCTGCAAAGTGTATATGTGGTGTAAATAGTACTGTACTGAAGTGTAAATATTGTTCTGAAGTATTCAGTATATATTATTAAGTGTAAAATTAAGTATAGTGCCCTAGTGATGCAGTACAAAAATTTCTGATGTGTACAGTTTGGTGTGCTCTGGTGTACAGGTGTACTGTATAGTGCCAGCATCTAACCTCTTCAGAAATTCCCCCCTGCCTCCCTCCTATTCCTGTGGTGACTACAGCATCACTTCTTGACACTTCCTGGCACTCCCTGGCATGGTAAGTGTAGTGTAACAGTCTATCAATCTATCTATTGCCAGATGCCTCAATCCCGCACGGGGTGGCCACAAACAAATCGCCTCCATGTTGCTCTGTCCCCCACCATTTCACTGCCCTGCTCTCAGCTCACACCCCCCTCTCTCATATACCTCTCCACTCCATCCCTTCATCTCATAAAGCCTCCCTCTCCCTCTTCCCCCCACCACCTCACTCACATACACCCTCCTCGTCAGTCTCTCACTGTCCATCCTCTCCACATGCCCAAACCACCTTAACATGTTTCTCCTAACGCTTCCTATCACATCCACATCCACACCACAACGCTCCGTCACTTCCTCATTTGTTAGTCCGTCTCTCCATGTGACTGCACATGCTTCTCTCAAATAACTCATTTCCACTGCTTTCACTCTTGACTTCTGTCCCTCCAACAGGGTCCAAGCTTCACTTTCATATGTTAGAGTTGGTATCACAATTATAGGCATTGTATTAATATCTACAACTTCATACAGGATGGTATTTACTGTACATGTAAAACTACATTAACCATTGGATTCTTCATGTGAAGCTTCATAGAGTAGGTTGTGGGTTGCACCTGTAGGACTGACCGACTCCACAGATATAGTGACCTTGGGTCGGTAATCCCTTGGTTAAAAACGACCGTTGGATATAGGGAACTTTCAGATATAACAACCCACTCCTCCCCCCAAATGGTTCGTTATATCGAGGGTTTACTGTACTATACTTTAGTGAGGGTTTATTGTATGCTGGAAATTTTTTTGTTTATTTTGGGTTGTTCCTATATGCTTGGCAGTATTAGAATTGTGGATGCAGCAGTTTAGTGCAGTGTTATTACTTTTTTCCCAGTTTTAAGTTAATAGTAAGGACCTAACTTTTTTTTTCTTTTTAAGCTAATTTTCATGTAATGTAGCCTACTGTGTTGTGATGGTATTGAAGAAATGCATAATAGGTACCATGTAGTATTTCACTAGGGTTCTGGACAATCAGAAATTAATTTTCCCTTTATTGCAAGATCATGTAGATACTTAATGGAATAATGGCCAGACCAACATCATTTCCTCATCAGTACTGTACAGAGTTGGAATAAGGCATTTGTCTTTACACTGGTAGAGTCAGGGAAGAAGGTGCTATACTGTATTTTCACTGTGCCTAAAAATTTTGTTCAGATTTCCCAGTTGTGGCATACTCCATTCAGTGGGACATTGTCACATAAATTATGCATACTGTACAGTGATATTGACTGTATCTCACACAGTATATAACTGAGACAACAGCAAAGCATTTCAAGTACATTTCACACATAGTCCATTGTGATGGAATCAGTAGATTAACTCTGTGCCACAGGTCTGTTCAGTCACTGTATATGGTTATCAAGCTGCAATGTTCCTTCCATTCTTTCCATAATTTATTCCTCAAATTCTTTTCCTATACTGTACTGTAATGTATTTACAATATACATTGGCACAGATGAGAAGCCTACATGTGGTGGTGCTGTGCACCCTGGGTGGAGCAACTGTGGCATCCACCCAAGAGCCAAACCTCCTCATATTTCTCCTTACTGCACTGTGGGAAGGACCCTGGTCTTAACCTAGTGAGGTGCTAAATTCCACAAGAGGTTGCCAGATTCATACACAGTATATGTTCTGTAGTTTGCCTGTAGGATGACCTTATAGAAGCAGTTGCTTACCCGTGATTGATAGGTCTGCTTGGCCAGAGATGGACAGGTGAAGCAACAGCAACAATATACAGTGTAGGATTGACTTGGTTGGGTAAGGTATATACTGTACAGAGAGGGTTATGACTCTGTTACCAGATTTACTGTGGCAGGTGTATGTAAGGTTTATCTGGTGGGGGGGGGGAAGCTGGTTGGACCAGGATGCCAGGGGCTTGATTTATATGTGAATGAGTGTCTGGTCCATATCACTGGGCAGACTGTTAATAGTTTTCATTCACACTCTCTTTTTAGATTTTTTGGATCTTATCTCACCATATTCTCAAGTGAGGAAAAGGTCAGGATGATGATGTTAAGTACTGTTTCTTAATACTGCACACATTTTTATTTGTTTATTTATATTTATTTTTTATTTACTTTTCCAGGCTGCCAAGAAACTGCCCAACTTCGGGTTACTATTCGACATCGATGGCGTCATCGTCCGGGGTAAATGTATCCTACCCACAGCCCCTGAAGCGTTTAGGCTCCTGATTGATGATAATGGGAAATTCCGTGTTCCCACTGTCTTTGTGACTAATGCCGGCAACTTACTGCGCAGTGACAAAGCAGAGCAGCTCTCTAAGTGGCTTGGCATTGAGGTGTGTTGTTGTTAGTATTTGACAGTGAAGAGAAAAGGAAAAGGAGATAGGAGAGAAAGGACAAGGTGACTGGGATTCATTAGAAAGGATGGATAACGAGAGCAAGAAAAGAAAACTGGATAAAGTAGGGAGGGGGGAAGTCTGTTTTACACATCTGAGTCTTTTCATTTTGTAATGGTTAGCATTCACATTCCATCACCTTGGGGCTAGCTTTATTATATTCTTGCTACTTCCAGACAGTTTTAAGCATGTTACTGGAGATCTCTCCTAATGAAGGGTTTGGCATCTTCAGTAACCCCCTCAGTGTGATGATATACTTTTGTTAAATTCTTGCTACCCCTTGATAGTTATATCCAGCATACAAAAGGTCCCTTGTTGTGAAGAGGCTAGAGACAGTCTTCTTTAATCCCCTCACTATGGTGGCTTTTTTTTTTCTTTCTTTCTTTTTTCTCTGCTGCCTTATGTTTCAGTTCTGCTTAAAGGGAATCTCTTGTAATGATGCAGATAAATCATCTTTATAATTGTTTCACTATCACTCAGCAACACTCCTTTCACTTTAGCCTTTACTAATTGCCTCACATTTGTTACCCTCTCCTGCATCGTGCTCATGCCAACTAACTTGGCAGTAGGCCATACACCTTCATAAAAGTCACCTTTAATTGGCTAAGTCATATTCATTTTATTAACAGAACAAGAGTCTGTGTCACAGGGTATGTCAGTATTTATTAATTGCACACTAATCTTCTCAGAGTCTTGAATGGTTGCTGAGATGGCATGGCTCTTCTGCTATGTTGGTGGTGCAGAGTACTGTACATATGGTACACACTGTAAGGATCTGGGGTCTACAAAGTGGCACTAACCACCTTTCTTTTGAGCATGCAGCATAGCTGAATGGCTTCGTAGTGAAACGTAAAACTTGATTATTGGTTTGAGATTGACTCCTTTAATGTCCTCTCCTTCAGATAATACTGTTATGTCCCCTTTCCACACACTGACACTGGCTCCAACAGCAGTAGCACAGTGTACGTAGGACGTTGCCCAGTGAGTTGTTCTTCCTATGGTCAGCCTTTTGGTGTACAGTGCACAAAATCAGCTTAGGCGTCATAAATGAACACTGGCTTCTTAAGTTTACTGTCTTTATTTTCCAAATAATTACACGTAATGCTTTCCAACTTCACTTCACTGTTTCACAAGCACTGGAGCTGTACAAACTGCAATAACACTTCACCATTTGCCAACAACACTTCACTGTTTTCACAAATACCAAAAGTATACAGACTGCAATAACACTTCACTATTTTCACAAGTACCAAAAATATTCGGCACTGCACTGACACTGAACTACACTCAAACTGAACTGAAAACTGACTGAACTTTCTCTAGTCTCTTCCCCATCCTTATATAAGCTTGCATTGTTCTAGAATGATCTACGTATCTCCACAGTTCTTATGTATTCCCAAGGGAGCACGGTTACAACAGTACCAACTCGGAGGCATCCAAAACATCCCAGAGTTTTCTTGCATAACATAATGCTAATTAGCACACACACTTAAATTAAATTACATAATTTAACATGCAGTCACATAAATAAAACATTATTGAGATAAAGAGCATAAAAATTAATGTACAGCTTACGAAATGACTACGTTCACAATAGCAGGCTAACTGGCAACACTGACTCGTAACAGAACTACGGTACAAGAAACATCGAGAAACAGTGAGAAACTCCTGGACTACCTAACTACCAAATCCCACTTCTCGACACTAACCCCTCCCTAGTCCTTTGTCGTCCCAACAAAACTATACAATATATATAAGCATAAACCTTAGTCCAATTGAAATGTTTAACTATATAATAATAATTCATCTTGTCTTCTTCTATGCCACTTCCAATGACGTCCTTGCTTCTCCACACAGTCCTCTCCTCCTAGAAGGTCTTGGTCCTCTTCCTGATTCACTTTTCTTGGGAAACTGTCACCATCCTCTTGCCTCTCAGCTCCTTGGTCCTCCTCAGCATCCTCGGCTGCGGGAGAGCACGATTTCTCGGAGATATCCCAGCTGTACTGTCCTGGCCCATGGTATTGCCACAGATGGTTCACATGTACCACCTTTGGGCAAGACTTCCTGCCTCTCCAAATTTGATACATTACATCTGATAGGTGGTTCAACACAGTGTAAGGCCCGTCCCACGGGCTCTGCAGCTTCGATGACTCTCTCTTCTTTCGCCGAGGATTGTACTGTATAACCAAACTGGTCACCATCCTTGAAGCTCACCTCACTTGCCTTGGCAACATACTTAGACTTCATCACCTCTCCTGAAAACTTTTAAGGGCTCCTCACACTTGATGATGTACCTCAGCCAGCCTTTCCTGAAGATGTTTGCATAGCTGGAGGTGTCTGTAGGCAGCTCTTCACCAGATGATCTTCCCATTAACAAATCAACGGGTAAGCGTAACTCGTGGCCCAACATCAGTTTTGTAGGGGTGTAGCCGGTAGACTCATGGGATGCAGACCGATATGCCATCAACAACACAGGTAATTTCTGGTCCCATTGTGTTTGTCCTTCTACACAGTACTTGGCCGGTTCTTGTCCCAGGGTCCAGTTGAATTTCTCCACTGTCCGATCTGACTGTGGCCTTAGTAGGGTCATCCTGGTCTTCTTGATCCCCAATAACTTGCAGCACTCATAGAACACAGCAGACTCGAAGTTTCTACCCTGGTCTGAATGTAGCTGTTGCGGCATCCCAAAGCAACAGAAAAACTGGTCAACCAACACCTGTGCAACTGTCACAGCCTCTTGATCGGGGACAGTGTAGGCTTCTGGCCACTTTGTGAAATAGTCCTTGGCAACATAAATATACAGGTTTCCTCTTTCAGTAAGTGGCAGAGGCCCAGCAATGTCCAATGCAACTCTTTCCATTGGTGCACCCACTTGTTACAGCTGAACAGGGGCTCAACCACATTCTTGGATCCCTTCTTGGCACAACATACATTGCAGCCCCGACACCACTCTTCAACATCCTGACGCATGCCAATCCAATAGAACCTCTGTCGCAGCCGGCTTAGTTTTCTTCACTCCCAGGTGCCCACTAGTGATCTGGTTATGAGACTTATCCACGATCCCAGACCTCATTTTCTTCAGAACCACCAGTTGCCAATGCTTGCTGAGGCCATCGGGTGTCTCCCACTGATGCTCCAGTAGTCTGTTCTTCAGACGAAGAAGTTCCCACTGACTCCAGTAGCTCTTGGTTGCAGGGCTTAACCTAGAAACTTTTTCCCAAGATGGTTACACTGTACTCCACTGCAGCCATTCTAGCATTGGTTGCAAATCTGCATCCTCCATCTGCATCCTCTTCAGGTTTTTTTCTTTTGATGCTGACCCTGTTTTTTTTTTTTAATTTTTTTTTTATGTGTCCGACTCCGAGCATAGGCTTCACAGCCTGCTATCAAGGCCCAGCAGACCTCCTACATACCATACACCTCTACATGTCACCACTTACTGCAGTGCAGCTGCATTTCTTACTATGATCTTTTTTACTACACTGCTGGCACTCAGGGTCACAAGACCGATGACTCAGGCTGTCAGCATTGCCATGTACCCGCCGAGGACAATGCTGCACCTGATAACTTTGCTGGTCCAGTTTCCTGAGCCAGCATGCCAGTTGTCCTTCTGGATTCTTTAGCATCTTCAGCCACTTGAGTGCTGCATGGTCTGTCCTGATGATGAAGTAGGACCCATACAAGTAAGGATGGAAGAAATCAAGGCTCTTCATCACTGCCAAGAGCTCCTTATGGGTCACACAGTAGTTCCGCTCCATTGGGCTGAGCTTCTTGCTGTTATACACCACCACATACTCCTTGTCATCCTTCTGTGACAAGACCCCACCAATACGATGGTCACTAGCATCACAGTCCAAGATAAATGGCTGACTCTGATCAGGGTACGGCAATACTGGAGAGCTGACCAACGCATGCTTGAGTTCATCGGAGGCCTCCTGAGTCATTGCAGTCCACGTAAACCTCTGCCTCTTTCCCAACAACTTGTGCAGAGGTGCAGCTATTGTTGCAGAGTCCTTGACAAAATGCCGATAGTAGGTGCACAAGCCCAGGAAACTCTGTAGCCCTTTCACACAAGTTGAAACTGACCAGTTTTCCACAGCTGCTACCTTCTCTGTGTCAGTACGGATGCTGCCCTCACCTACAATGTGTCCCAGCTACTTCACTTCCTTCTGAAACAGGTAGCACTTCTTGGGGTTCAGCTTGAGGGGTGCTGCTTGGATCCTGTTCAACACCTCTGACAGCCTCTCCAGTTCCTGGTTGAAAGTCTGTCCAAACACAATTACATCGTCCAGATAGATGAGAGCTGTCTGCCAGTGCAGGCCTTCAAGTACACGATCCATGAGACACTCAAAAGTAGTTGGGGTATTGCATGGGCCAAATGGCATCACTGTAATCTGCCATAAACCCTGCTTGTATGAAAAGGCTATTTTCTCCTTGTCTTTCTCTGCAACCTTCACCTGATGATATCTTGCCTTCATGTCTTGGGTGGAGAACCACTTGGCACCTGACAAAGCATTCTTGGCAAGGGATATGCATCCTTCTCTGTCACATCATTCAGGGCTCGATAATCTACACAGCACCTTACTGAGCCATCCTTCTTCCTTACCAGAACCACTGCAAATGCCCAAGGACTGCTGGACTTTTCTGTCACTCCTTGACTTTGGAGATTCCCCATCACCCTCTCCATTTCGTGGCATTGCGCTGGTGCCATCCTCCGCTCTGGCTGTTTAATCAGGCAGTGATCCCCAGTGTCTGTACAATGTTCCACCAGATCAGTGCACCCCAGGTCTAGGCGTCCGGTGGAAAAGACATCGGCAAACTTCGTCAGCAGGTGCCTAAACTTCAGCACTTGTGAGCCATCCAGGCATTGGCAACTCCTTGAAAATAGGTCTTGTAAGTGGTCTGGCAGGTACTCGTCATCCGTGATTACGCTCCTTTTACAGGCCTTCCTCTGATGCCATTCGGAGTCCACCGCCAGGCACAGTCCCACAGTTTCTCCCTCGTTGATGTTCTGTGGCTCACGGGAGAAATTGGCCACCACAACCGGCACTTCACCTGCACTTGTTTCCACCAAATTTCTCCCCACCATCACTCTGGCCATTGTCTTGCACCATACATCAGGCCCCACTCCCCCTATGCAGCTGTCAAAAGACCTGCTCACCTTGCAGTGGAGCAATAGTTCTGATTTTGGGGGTATAACTGTAGTGTGGAACACCCTCACCTCACCACTAGAACCAACTTTCCTTGAACCTTCAGCTTCATGGAGCAGAAGTCCAGCTCATACCCCATGGACATTAGATTGTCCAGACCAAGAAGGCAAGGATCCTCCATCTTGGCTACATAGACTGGAAGCATGGCCTCTTGCCCTGCCACTTCAATCCGGACATCCAGGGGTTCCCTCAGTTCTGTGCAGTGCCCAGTTACGCCACACAATTGTTCTGATGACTCAGGCAGATCTCGATGATGTAACACATCAGGCCTCACAAAAGTTTGCTCTGAGGCCAAATCATTCACCAGGGAACACGTCTTTCTGTCTATTCGCACAAGTCGATTGCCGTTCTCTTGCATTTTCTTGGTGGTGGGGCTACTTGAGGAAAGCTGGCTGGTGGTTGACCCTTAACACCAGCCTCCACTAGTTTTTTGCTTATATCTGGTCTTCTGCGGCCTTCTTCTTATCATTTTTTTCTTTTTCATTCACTCAGAACTGAAGCGTCCCACCTCACTACATGTTCAACACACTTTTGTTACACTTGTAAATTTCCTTGCACTGCCCGGTTCTTGCTCCTTCTTTCATTTGTAACAGTGGTCCTTCTTGTGTGTCAGCTTCCCGCAGAACCGGCAACCTCCTCCGGTCTTCTCCAGTTTCCTCTTCCACTTGTAGCAGTCCTCCTTTCTATGTCCTGTCTTTTCACAGTACCAGCGACTTCTTTCAAATTTTTCTTCATTATATACCTGCCCCTTTCTTGCCTTGAATCCTGCACTATGACCGGCTTGAAAAGTGGATGTACTGGACCTGACGTTGGACTCAAATTTTTTGAGCCCTGGCTAGTGCTTCTTGCATACTTCAGGGTTGTGCCTGCTTCACTTGCACTTTCACCTCTGCGCTATCAAGAGCATCAATGAACTGATCCCACAGAAGAATAGCCAACAGGTTAGTTGCTGCTCCAGAGTATTCTTTGTATGCCATACTCTCCAGGTCATAAGCAAGCTGCTGTAGGATTCTCCTCGAGCCCGTACACGGCTCCGGAATCATGCTGTGTAAACCTCAGTCTGGTACATGGTCCCATATCTGTGCTCCAACACTTCTACCAGGGACTGATAACTGTTCCTTTCCATCACTGACATCTGGCCCAGAATTTCCATTGCAGCACCCTTAAGGCTAGTAGCAAGCTGCACTACCCTCTGCCTATCATCCCAACCATTCTGATCAGCAGGTAACTCAAACTGTGCATAGTAAGCTTTCCAAGATACTCTACTGTCAAATTCCTGAGGTTTTCTTTTAATTGGACCCCCATCATAGCCATGCACTTCACTGGTTTGGGGCCTAAAAACTGGAGCATCGTAATTAGGGCCAGGACTTAAAACTTTTGCATTCTGATTATCCAACCCTGTAATGCTGCCTCTAGATGCTTGGGATCCATCAAGATTCACCATACACTGTCCATTCTTTTCATATGCTCCCTGTACACTAACCTGAGGCTCAGCATTGCAGTATTTCTCTACAACCTCAATTCTCTCACTACTTATCCTCAACTGGTTTTCTACATGCTGTCTATACTCCATTACAATTCCCTCACTAACTGTCTTCAACTGGTCATCTACATGCTTCACCTGGTTGTCAAGATGTTGTCTGAACTCCATCACGATATTGCTTACCTCACACTTCTGCTGCTGTAGTTCAGCTTATGCTTCCTCCTTCAACTGTTGCTGCTCTTCCTTCATTTCCCCCATGAAAGCATGTAGCTGCCTTTGCATCCTCAGTTATAATTCCCTCTGTTGCTCCTGTAATGCCTCTTGCATCTGTTTTAAGCAGATATTTATATCGTTCTTTCTGTTCTTCATTCTGTGACTGTAATTGTTCATTGACTTCTTTCTGTCCTTCATTCTGTTCCTGTAGTTGTTCTTTGAGTTCTTTCTGTCCTTCATTTTGTGCCTGTAATGTGAGTGCATTCAAGTGCTTGGGCAGTGTGATGAGTAAGGATGGAAGTTTTGGTAATGAAATACTTGAAAGGGTACAGCAGGGAGGGAAGGTTGTTGGTTCATTGAAAGCAGTGATGAGAAATAGGGAGGTGAGTATGGAAGTTAAGAAGTCACTGCATGATAATATCGTGATCCCTACCCTGACGTATGGAAGCGAGGCATGGACCTTGCTGGAGGGTAACAAGTCAAGAGTGAGAGCAGTGGAAATGAGTTACTTGAGAGGAGCATTTGGAGTGACATGGAGGGACAGGTTGATGAATGAAGAAGTGAAGGAATGTTGTGGGGTGGATGTGGATGTGGTTGAGAAGATTGGGAGAAATACACTGAGGTGGTTAGGACATGTGGAGAGAATGGAGAATGAAAGACTAACTAAGAGGGTTATGCAGGTGGGGTGGAGGGAAGGAGAGGGAGGGGAAGGCCGAGGATGAGGTGGAGGGATGGTGTTGAGATGTATATGAGGGAGGGGGGAGTGAGCTTGGGGGAGGGTAGGCAAATGGTGGGTGACAGAGCGACTTGGAGGCGTTTTGTCTGCGGCCACCCTTTGTGGGATTAGGCCATCGGGCTATAAATAGATAGATAGAATTGTTCTTTGAGTTCATTCTTTGATGCTTGTAATAGCTTTATTAGTGCAGCCAGGGACACCTCCTCCTGCCCAGCTTGGCTCCTTGTCTGCACACCCCCTTGCTTCCTGTCGAAGATTAGGCTCACTGCAGCATTTTATCCACAAACCTGACACCAGTGTTATGTCCCCATTCCAACAGCAGTAATACAGTGTAGGAAGGACGTTGCCTAGTGAGATGTTGTTCCTATGGTCGGCCTTTCTGTGTACAGCACACAAGATCAGCTCAGGTGTCGTAAATAAACTGTCTTTATTTTCCAAATAATTACACTTGATGCTTTCCAACTTCACTTCACTGTTCTCACAAGCACTGGAGCTGTACAAGCTGCAATAACACTTCACTGTATGCCAACAACACTTTACTATTTTCACAAGTACCGAAAGTATACAAACAGCAATAACACTTCACTGTTTGCCAACAGCACCACAATTTTCACAAGTACCAAAAATATATTGCACTGCACTGACACTGAACTACACTCAAACTGAACTGAAGACTGACTGAACATGCTCTAGTCTCTTCCCCATCCTTATACAGTCAAGTCGCCTAATCTGCAGCAATTAGAGACTGGTACCTACCTGCAGTTTACGAAATCCCTGTGTCAGACTAGGCAAACCACACTCACCGGCTTCACAATGTGAACTGCCCAGGGTCCCCGGTTGCATACCACAGGAACCTTCCGATGACGTCATCACTCGTGACTTAGCAGGTGTGTGCGCGTGCACACACACACACACACTAACAACAATATGCACTAACACTCCCGTCCTCTTTTCTTAATTTGACAAAACATTTCAAGGATGAAGCTGGATGGTCTATTTGTGTCTGATACACACTATGTATCCAATACGTAGACTTTTGTGTGAGTACCATCAACACTCGATATGCACTATGTATCCAATACATACACTTTTATTTAATTACCATCAAGACCCAGTCTGTGGCCACATACCGATATGTGATGTCTCTTGAAGTATTATAAACTTTCTAGTCTCAGCTGACTGCTGCACGCAGCCACTCGGTCGAGGCACCTTTCTTGGTGAGATAATCATCCAGTTGTTGTGATGTATCCACCCAAGATACTTCATTAATCTCCTCTCGCTCCAACATGTCTTGTAATACAGCAATCAATGCGCAATCTCCTGTCTTCTACGCTCCTACAGGAGTAAAGGGCGTCCACCAGACTCTTGTTGTCGACGAAACACTTTATTTTGATCTTTCCACATCCAGAAACCTCATGCAATATGTTGGAGAGGTATACAGCAGTCTCAGCACATTCAAGCAGCGCCAACGCCTCAGCAGATAAGGTAGATTTGACGACCCTCCTGATCTTTCTTGTCTGCCATAGGACATCTTGCCTCACTAGCATCTCATAGGAAGATCACAAAACTTCCCTGAGATCCATTGCCTACAAGGTTGGCAAATGAGGCATCCGAAAAGCACTCTATATGACAGTCCTCGATTGGCCCCATTCTTGGAATGTATAGCTTCATGTTGTCAGTTTTCACCCTTGAGATCACCTTATTGAGTCTAAGCTAATTCGCTACGGTAGCTCGGTTGCTAGTCACGCTCAACTCACACACATCAAAGGCAATATCTGGCCGAGTGTGCGTGGCAATCCAGTTGAGTTGCCCAGTTAATGCTCGGTACTCCGTTTTCTCAGAATCGGACAGCTCCCCTGATTTTACTGCTGCACGATGTTTACTCAGCGTGACTGATTTCAAAGATGAAGCATACTGGAATTGGTCGTGCGTTATGCTGCCATCGATGTTGGAGATGACATTGAGACCAGCGTATTTGAAGGCTTTTGATTTTGAACTGCCGATGAGGAATATTTGACTCAACCAGTTTATCACTTGCTGTTTGAACTCATGTATACCAGCCCAAAGGAAGTCGTCGATGTAGATGCATACAATGCCTTCGACTTTGCCACCATTGCTCCAAGAGAACAGCGCTGAATCCAGTGATGACACTTTAGCTCTGAGACTCAAAAATTGATCTTTTACTCGCAGATACCAATGCCTAGCAGCATCACAAAGGCCGTAAACAGTTTTCTTAAGTCTCCATAACTTACCATTTGCATATTCAGATGGAGGACGTAAATGAACAACTCTCTCAATGTTGTTACCTTGCAAGTAGGCATCTTTCACGTCCATAGTGTGGCAGTCCCACTGGTTGGTGGAGGCCAAAGAAAGTGCCAAACGCACTGCTTCTTTTGAACAAGTAGGCGAGTCTTTTCGGAGATCCATTGTGTCTTCCTCAAATCCTCTGGCGATTAAGCAGGCCTTAACAATAGGCTTTCCATTTTTCAGTTTTTCCATCACAACCCATTGAACCGTTATGGCACCTTGCCCAATATCATCTACTTCCTCATACACATCATTATTCTGCCAGTTTGTAATTTCATTTTCCTTAGCGCATAATATGGCCTCAGAGTTGAAAAGAACAAGTATTTGTGCATAATCAAACACTTCCCATTCGCTAAGATCCTTCTCCAAATCTATCCAATCAGTGCTGCCGTCAGAGTCCCTCTTCAAATTATAGCAGTGTTTGTACTTTCCAGTGACTTTACCTGCCCGACTCATAATCTTTCCAGACACCAACTTTCCACTTTCTGAATGTATTCCCTTTATACATTGACCAACAGAAATTTTGGGAGGCTAATTAATCGGAATAATAGAAACTGTGGGAGGCTCATCAATTGGAACCACACCATCTTCCGACTCATCATCTGGTGGATAGTCATTCAGCATTTTCGGAGGATCGTCATTAGGCTTCTCCTGGACAACATTGTTCTTCTCATCACTGCAGACACCACTTTCAACTGTAGTATCTTGCTCTGGCGCACGCGCTAGACAACATACGTGCACTCACACATAGACACCGCTGTGTCTCACCAGAATTTGTTTCCCATCTCTGCCTATTACAATTCCAGGACTGTGCCATTCATGACTGTCATTTCTTTTGTAGAAGACTTCATCTCCATTTCGGATGTCGTTTAAGTCACTCGAACGTATGTTGTGCCGCAAAGCCCTAGCCAAACGTTCATCTGATTCGGTTTTTGTAAACTCTTGTCTAGCTAAATGAAGCACGTTCAAGTTTTCTCTCACAATTTTCGATGGTGATGAAGGTTCTATGGCTGGAGGATCATTTGCATACACATTAGGCAGGCCATGGTTTTGACCAAAAACAAGTTGGTTAGGAGAAAAGCCTGCGTAGTTGGTGATAGCATTTCTTGCCGATACTGCCCATGCCAAGGCCACATCCAATTCACACTGGCTATCAGCCATTATCTTCCTAACAATATCACCAATGACTGCATTTTGACGCTCACAGACTCCGTTGCTCCAAGGACTCTCAGCAGATGTTGTCATGATCTTGATATTGAAGGCCTCTCCCAATGCTCACATTTCCGCATTGTTGAATTCACAGCCGTTGTCTGTAAGAATTTTTCTAGGTGCGCCAAACACAACAATCCAGCTCCAAAATATTCCTTTGATAATGGTTGGAGCACACTCATCCACAATTACTATCGCATTACAGTACCAGGTCGCCAAATCAACAAGGACTAAGAAGTAATGCCTTCCCCAAGCTTTTAAATCCATGGCTATGGCTTCGTTAAACTTAGACGCCATGGGCAAACTAACTACGGGTTGGGGCTTGGCTTTCTTAAATCTGCAACAGACTGTACAAGCTTCAGATACAGCCTTGATAGCCCGCTCCAGTTTTGAACTTTTAATTCCTTCATCTGTGATCAGTTTAATTAATTTTGCCGATGTTGGGTGTCCAAATTGCCTGTGAAGCTTCAAAGTGGTTTTTTCTACATCACCCCCACGAGTTGCCAACATGATTGTTTCACAGAATTCACGACCTAGTCATAAAGAAATTGGAAGCAAGTAATGGCCTGAAGATGAGGACTTCAAATCAATGGTAGTTCCACAAATTTTGACCTGGTCACTTCCAAAGTTAATCAACATTTTTGGTTTTTTCATGGAACGTCTACTCAACAGCAAGGGAATATTGCAGTCCACAACATCAGTCACGATGGTCGCACGCATATTTCCAATGTAGCAGGGCAGAGTAACACGTTTGAGGGAAGAAACTGTGACGCCATCAGCAAAAGTAAACGTTGAGGATGACGCTTCTTCTCTTATAGCTTCACGTTCGTAATCAGTGAGCTCACTTAGATAGCAATTGATCCATTCAACTCCACATACAGTTGTAGAACACCCTGTGTCTAGAAGAGCACATCCCTTAGATTCTTCTACTAGAGTCTGTAACTTACCTCTACTGGCGGCATCATTCGCATAGCCCATAAATAATGACAGATGCACTGTTTCAGAATTTTCTTCTCAACTGCCGTCGTTTTCATCTGCATTCAGACAGTCACGTGCCCAATGAAATCTAGAATCACATACGAAACACCTCGATACCTTTCTGTCAGATCCAAGTGGGTTCTGCCTCCTGCCGGTGGATGAGCGCTGGGGAATTCTAGCAGATACGGTTGAACATCGGCCACTACCACGACGTCGATCACGTACTGCACCACCCCGCAACATTCTCAGTCCTCGTTGAGTACCTCTAGCATAAAACGTTTCCTCACCCTCAACTTCGTCACTCCAAAATACTGGTTCGCCTTTCACCTCCCGGGCAGACACTGACACCTTGTTCTGCCTGCCAATTTCACCAGCAAAAATACAATTCAGGGCAGATTTCATGTTTTCGTATGTTACCTCAGTTATCGCGGACATCACTAGTTGTTGCTCACTGTCTGAAAGTTTGGATGCAGCTAAGAGCATAAAAGCCATCACAGAATTTGGCAGTGCCATGTCCTGCTTTGTAAATTTGAAATAAACATGCTCAAATTCTGTCACGAACTCACGAATGTTCATATCACTGGCTCTTCTGTAAACGCTGCAAACTGTTGACGTTCTTTGTCCACGAGAAATAAACCGTCTAATTTTTTCAGCAAGGTCTGAACACCATCCTTCTGCTTCAGAACCTCCGCATCAATCTCTGAAGACACCACCCTCGCTCTTCCAGACAATGACAGGTGAATAGCTAAGGCTTGTTTTTCTTTAGCCAAGTCCGTCAGTTCGCACCAAATGTCGATGTCTTTTTTCCAGCTCTCATTAGCACAATCATTTTCAAGTTTTGGAGGCCACTTGGTCGAACATGACACCATTTTTCAAACTGCGCTCTGCTACCAGTGTCAGACTAGGCAAACCACACTCACCGGCCTCACAACGTGAACTGTCCAAGGTCCCCGGTTGCATACCACAGGAACCTTCCGATGACATCATCGCTCGTGACTTAGCAGGTGTGTGCGCACACACACACACTAACAACAATATGTACTAACACCCCGGTTTACAATGTTAAGAACCAATGGGAAAAAGGATATTTAGTGTGGACCTACGTGGAACCCCCCCCCTACAGCACATACCTATACCCAACTAGGCAACAGCAAACACAAACAGACAATCTTAGAAATATTCAGTGTATCCATTTAATGGAAATAAACAATAATTAAGTGGAAATAATAATTAAGGGGCCTTACCTGACTCCGATGAACAAAAATGCTTAAGAGGATCGGATGGGTAGGGGCTGGGGATAGCTTAGCACCTCTCAGCATGAGGCAGGGGTGGTGTAGCTTCATGCTGTTGTTGCCTCTCCTCTGCTTCCACCTCCTCTGCCTCCCTCAGGAACCCCTCAAAGTTTGCTACAGAGATGACTGATTTGTCCATGTTGTTGTCAGAGTGTGAAGGGCCTGGCTGTGTTTCAGGTTGTGCTTGTGGCCTTTCCCAGGCAAAATAGCGGGTGATTAGCTCCCGATGCCTCTCATTCACTCGCCTGTTATGCAGGTCATTGTGCAAGGCCACAGCTTTCTCAAGGTGGGCAGCGATTTCATGACATCTTTCTTCATCTTGTTTGAAGCCTTTCACTGCTTCCTTGGCCACATACACAAGAAAATCACTCAGGTCCTTCATTGTAGGCCCCACGTGTCTCTGCACTTCACCAGTCACTTCAGCAGCGTGTCTCTGTCTCTCCAACTGCTTGTCATCCTCGATCACTGCATCCACGACAGCTTCCATTGCATCAGGCCTATTGTTCACCACGTCCATAATGTCAGCTGCTCACATGTTACTGCACCCGGGCACACTGCGGGCAAGTTCAACCACTTGCTCCAACCCCTGAGCTACAGCCTGCATTGACTCGTCGACTGGTGTGCTGAGATGAGGCAGGACAAGGTGCCAGGCATGCACGATGGTTGCCACACTCAGCTTGCCCCACACCTCCAGCACGCCCCCAATAGAATCCTTGACATTATACCGTCGCCAGAACTCATCAACAGAGAGGACTTCCCTACTGTCACCTGAGTCGTGTTCAAAAACATCCGCTTCCTCGTCGCCGTTGGTGTCGTCTGCTTCGTAAGTTTCTCCTGCTGTCTCTGCTGGCCTCTGAGGAACTACTTCCTGGAGAACTTGGATCTCTGGTTCTTCCCTGGTCACTGCCTTAAAAATTTTCTTTACATGAACTGAGTGTAGAACAGTTTGGTGTTTGCAATAATTTCTTTATCTAGGGGTTGAAGCAGAGAGGTGGTGTTAGGCGGGAAAAACAACACCTTGACTGCTGGGTGGCACGAGGTTAGGTGCTGGGGATGACGGGGTGCGTTATCCATTAGCTGCAAAATCTTGAAAGGAATTCCCTCCCATTGTCAGCGTGCTGTGGGGTCGTCAACAAACTTATCAAACCACTCAACGTCCTGTTGTTGCCCAAGCCTTCGACTGTTGCCACCAGTAATCTCCAGAGTCATCCATATTCTCGAGATTTCTGAAGGCGTGTAGTTTCTTGGCCTTGTGAATAACAAAGGGGTGCATCTTAAAGTTGCCCCGGGCCTTCTTCTGCTGATGAGAGATGTAAGTCACTGATGGCATATGCTTCCACTGAAGCCCAGTTTCATCGCGTTGAAGATGGTGCTGCTCGTATAACCCCCTTCATCAATTACTGCTTTCAATACTGTTGGGAAGTCTCCTGTCACAGCCACGTCAGCTGATGCACGCTCGCCCGTACAGTGGACATTTTTAAGTCCCTTCCTCTTGAGAAACTGCTGGAACCAACCTTGGCTTGCACGAAAGGGCTTGGCAGAGTTTACACCAAGGCGTCAACATGCCAGTGTGTGGAACACTTTAGCCTTTTCCCTCAGTACAGCACTGCCGTCAACAGGAACGTTTTCCCTGGCCTGGCTCAACACAAACATAGGCAGGCAATGTTCAGTCCATATTAATGCCTCATCTTGGCAGCGAACCCTACCATCAAATGCTTCAGTCCCGTAGGCATTGACTCACTTCAGAATATTAGCCTTGTTCTTGTAAATGGTGTGAATTGTTGACTCGTTCAGGCCATACTCCCTGGCCATGTATATAAACTTCTTTCCTTTCTCCACTGAAAGAGTAACGTTCAGACGCTGCTGATAACTGAGAGGAGACTTCTTCTTGGACCCCAGCTGGGTCAAACGTCGCCTTGGGGGTTGTGGGCGTCCATAACAGAGCCCAGGGAGAGGTAACCTTGACAAAAAAAAAAGGCCAGGTAGTGCCCAGAACTCACGGGGGAACACACGTAATTGGCAGTTTGCAGGACAGGGTGTTAAAAAAACATGGCAGCTGTAGTGCACACACTTGCCACCAGGGCCAGGCTGTAATTGGCTGCTGGGTCTAGGTTGTCTGTGATTGGCTNCGTACAACTTACGATATAACTACGCTCACAATAACAGGCTAACTGGCAACTGTGACTCGTAACAGAACTACGGTATGAGAAACATCGGGAAACGGTGAGAAACTTTTGGACTACCTAACTACCGAATCTGCTTCACAACAATACCTTTATTATGCATACTGCCGATTACTTCTAGTGTCACTGAGTTCATATATCAAATATAGGCCACACCTGTCATACCCACATTTTCACTTATATTTTTCTCCTTTCTTTTCTCCCCATTTACTTTCTTCTGTTGTTCCATCCATCTCTCATCTCTTTCTCCGCATCCATATTGATGTCTTTTTCTTTACTCTTCTTTATGTATCTTCATGATCGCTTTTACCAACGCCACCTCTTTCACTCTAAACCTCCCCCAGCTCATGTCCCCCTCTCCAGCACACTCCCACTTTCTCTCCCACTTATCCCTGCTCTAATTCTCCATCTTGCTCTGCCACCCTTCCATACCTATTTCACCACCCTGCTCCCAGCTCACATCCCTCTCTCTCAAATACCTCACCACTCCTTCCTTCCATCTCATCCTTGGCCTCCCCCTCACTCTTCCCCCCTCCACCTCACTCACGTACATTCTCCTCGTCAGTCTCTCACTCTCCATCCTCTCCACATTGCCAAACCACCTTAGTGTGTTTCTCCTAACACTTCCTATCACATCCACATCTACACCACAATGCTCCTTTACTTTCCCATTTGTCAGTCTGTCTCCCCATGTGACTGCACATGCTTCTCTCAAATAACTCATTTCCACTACTTCCACTTTTGGCTTCTGTCCCTCCAACATGGTCCAAGCTTCACTTCCATATGTTAGAGTTGGTATCACAATACTGTCATGTAGTAACTTTTTCACTTCCATGCTCACTTCCCTGTTTCTTATCACTGCTTTCAAGGAACCAACAACTTTTCTTCCTTGTTGTACCCTTTCAAGCACTTCACCCTCTAAACTTTCATCCTTACACATCACACTACCCAAGTACTTAAATGCATTAAATGCACTCACATTTTCCATTTCCTCCTCATCCAACCTCACTTTACATTCACTGACTTCACTTCTTTCGAAGACCATAACTTTAGCCTTCCCTACGTTCACCTTTAGATTCCGTTTCTTACACTCCCAAAGTCATCCACCAAGCCTTGCAGCTCCCCTTTGTCTTCACTCAACAACACAGTATCATCTGCAAACAACAGTGCAGGGAGTTTCCAAACACTGCCCTCTCTCAATGGGGCCACTCCAGCATCCACTGCCCAACCCAGTATCTCTTTTATAATCCCATCCATATATGGATTGAACAACCATGGAGAACACATCCCTGTTTCTTCAGATAGAAAAATTCACTCAGTTCACTATCCACATGCACTGCAGCCCTAGCACCCTCATACATACTCTTCATGGCATTCAGCAACTTCCCATCTACTCCATATATTCTTAATTCTTTCCACAATCCTTGTCTATCCACCCTGTCATATGGTTTCTCCAAATCCATGAAGGCCACATGCAACTTCTTTCCCTTCTCTAGAAACTTTTCCACTAAAGATCTAAGAATGAATATCTGGTCTACACAACCTCTTCCCTTCCTAAAACCTCCCTGTTCTTCTCCAACTAATTCCTCTGTTATTTCTCTAACTTTGTCAATATGTATCCTACCATATACTTTTCCTATTACACTGCGAAGACAGATGCTCTTGTGAGTACCACATACCTCTTTTTTCCCCTTTTCCTTTGTACTGGGAAATAATTATACCTGACTTCCAATCCTCCAGGACTCTACCTTCCTCCCAGGCCAATCTGCACATCTTCCACATCCATTCTACTACTATCTCTCCCCTATGCTTCAGCATTTCCCCACACACTCCATCATTTCCTGGGGCTTTCCCCATTTTAACTTTCTTCATTGCTTCCACCACTTCCATCCTACTGATTTCTTCCTCTCTTCTCACATCCCTCCGTCTCCCAGCCATTCCCCAGCCACTTACACTCGCGTAACTTTCATTCTCTATGTTCAGCAATTCCTTAATGTGTTCTCTTCATCTGCTCACTTTTTCTCCCTTCTCCACTACTAATCTACCATTTTTTTTTTATCTTTCACTGCCCAGCTAACATCATTGGCACCCTGTCTATCTCTTTCCAGAACATTTTCTTACATTCATTCCACTTTACAATCAAATTCCTTCCAAATTCCTTATCCACTCTCTTCTTACTCCCTCTTATTAATCTTTTCACCTCTCTCTTCCTCTATACATATAACTCTCTCATCCGTCTCTCAACTTCTTCCACGCCCCTGTTTCTCATCCATTCACTATATGCATTCTTCTTTTGTGCCACAGACTCTCTCACCCCTTCATTCCACCATGCTGTTCCCTGCGCCCTTTTTTGTCTTCTCTTCACCCCACACACCACCTCACATGCTGCATAGATATCTTCTGTGAATATCTTGCACACACTTTCCATGTCCCCCATCTGCTCCAATCCACATTTACCCAATCATTTTTTCTCTTCTCTCTTATATTCTACCTTTTTTCCATCCTCTTTGTAGGAACTGCCTCCTCTTGTCCCTCCCTTCTTCTATTTCTCTATTTCATTTGGACTTTGATTCTGACCACCACTCAAAGTACACTTCCCCAACCTCTATATACAGTTGCATCCATTACACACCTTCTCATCCTGTCATCCACACTCACATAATCAGTCATTGCCTTCCATTCATCCAGTTCACCACCCACCCTTCTCATCACTCGCCACGTATACCTTGGATCATTTTGTGCCTGAAGAGGGTATTGACTATCACCAACCCCCTCCTGGCACAAGTGTACACTAAAGCACTGCTATTCTCATCCATTTCTGCTGACACACCCCACTCACTAACTACTCCATCCACCTTCACATCCCCTACTTTTCCATTCATATCTCCAGTCAAAAACACTCATTCCTTTCAAACTTTTCCATGCACGCTTCCATATTTGTTTAGAACTCTTTTCTCACTCTGTTTGCACGATTTTGTGTTGGATAAAAAATTGATGAATTGGTACCGATGGAGAAAGGAAGGGAGAAGGACGGAATAAAAAATAATGTTAAAAGTTTGAAAGTGGCATATTCTAACGTAGGTGGCTTAATCTTTGCAAGGCTAGAAATCAACGATTTCTTGAGGGTAAATGAATCAGATATTATGTACTTTGTAGAGACCAAGGTAAGAGAGGATATCGATATCCAAGTGGGAGATGGTAAACACAAATTATGGAGAAGAGATAGAAAAGAAAGTGGGAGAAGGTGTGATGATAGCAATGAAGAACAGCATAAATGTGGATGATGTGGAACTGGGAGAAGGTAGGGCAGAGTTGATAAATATGAAACTAGAAACCAGACAGAAAGGCAGGAGAGACATCACAGTGGAATATTTACCCCCCAAGACAATGGCATGGAATGAGGCTGAATACCAGATGTTGTCAGATTTGATTAAACACCTACAGAAAATGATTGAGAAAAGCAACAATGTCATCCCAGTGGGAGATTTTAATTATAAAGAGGTGAACTGGGAAGAGTTTTATTCAGAAGGTAGAAGATTCGTGGGGCAGTACAGTGTTAAATATAGCAATGAATGATGTAATGACTCAGTGGGTCAAAGAAGAGACAAGATTTAGATGTGATGACACACCAGCAAGATTAGATTTAATGCTAACCAAAGAACCTGATGTAATTGAATCTCTGAAATATCTGCGTCCTATAGGAAAAAGTAATCATGTTGTAATTGAGTTCCAAATGATAGAAGGAAATGTGGCAACAAGAGATGAGCTATACAGGCATGGAAGATACAACTTTGGGAAATCAGACTTTACAGGACTGAGAAAATTTTTCAAAGAGGCAGATTGGAGAGAATTCAGAGAAACAAGAGAGATGCAGAAGAAATGGGCTATATTGCTAGGCTTTTACAACTCAGGTGTGGAAAAATATGTGCCAAGAGCAAATGGGAAAGAGAACTGAAAAAAGGATTGGTTCAGCAGATGTTTGACAGCTAAAAATGAAAAGGATGCAGCATGGAGTTAAGAGAGAAAGAGAAGCAATAACAGAACAAAGGAAGAGTACAAAAGAACTAGAAACGAATATACAAGAATCCATAGAGAGAAAGAAAGAAACTTTGAAAGAGGTATAATTGACAAATGTAAGGAAGAACCTAAATTTTTTTATACGTTTGTCAACGGCAAATTGAAACATAGGGAAGGAATCGATAAGCTGAAAGTAGATGGAAAAGTCTACAAAGATGCTGTAATGCAAGTGGAAATAATGAACAAAAGTTTCCAATTGGATTTCACTAAAGAAAGTGATTTTATGGAAGGAGAGGGTGTGACTAAAACTGTAGTGTTAAAAAAGATATAAAAGTGGAAGGGCAAGAAGTGCATAAATTACTCAAAACTCAAGATGTAAGGAAGGCCCCAGGGCCTGACAGGATCTCGTGTTGAATACTAAAGGAATGCAGAGAACAACTGGCAGATAAGAATCATAGTTTAATTGTGTTCTCTGGAAGAAGGGAAAGTGTCTCAGGAATGGAAGAGGGTCATTGTGGTACCAATTTACAAAGGAGGGAATAAGGAAGAACCCCTGAATTGTAGACCAGTGTCCCTGACTAGCATTGTCACAAAATTGTGGGAGAGCTTCCTGAAAGATAGATGGATAAAATATCTTGAGGAGATGGATATTTTGGTAGAAAGTCAGTTGGGATTCAGAAATGGAAGGTCGTTTGTCTCAAATTTGTTGAGCTTCTACTCAAGGGCAATTAATGTGCAACAGGAGAGAGAGGGGTAGGTGGGTGGATTGTGTGTACATAGATCTGGAGAAAGCCTCTGACAAGGTACCCCATAAGCGACTAAATGTGGAATTTGGAATACACAGGAGGGCTAAAGGGAAACCTCTTAGAGTGGATGAGAGACTTCTTGAGAGAGAAGCAGATGGGGACAGTATTAAAAGATAAGGTGTCAGGGTGGAGGGATGTAACAAGCAGAGTCCTTCAGGGCTTGGTGCTGGTGCCTGTTATGTTCCTGATCTACGTAAACTACATGATGGATGGAATGAACAGTTATGCAAGTCTGTTTGCAGACGATGCAAAGATCATGAGGAAAGTAGAAGTTGAAGAAGATTGTAATATGCTACAGGAAGACCTGGATAGGATTTACGATTGGAGCCGGGTGTGGGAAATGAATTTCTATCTATCTCTCTATATAACTAGGCTGCTTCCCCCAAGAAAAGGGAGGTAGCCGAGACAGGTCAACACACTACCAATTTACCCATCCACTCATACACATTCATTCGCATCTTAGCCCCAAAGGAGAGAAGGGACATATTCTCACCACACCACACCACACGAGGGTCAACCACACAGTGCAGTCAGTGACATCCGCAGCAGGGCCCGACAGCAAAGCTGGTTTACCCCTGCCACATCATAATGGACCCATCCCCTTACCCGCACCTGACGTGATCAGCTGATCAGACAGAATGCGGGAGAATATCCCCTCAGGGCTGCGTCATCATTTATTCATTCACAATTTCCCTCCATTCATTTCTATCACGCACAGCCACTCTTCCTTGCTCAACAGACAACCCTCTCGCATCCAACGTTCTCTTCACACTGTCCATCCATCCTATTCGTGGTCTTCCTCTTAGCCTTACACTTCTCACATCAGATCTAGTTATCTATTTCACCAATCGCTCATTTTCCATTCTCTCCATAAGCCCAAACCATCGCAACACCCTCTGCTCAACTCGATCAGCCATCTCCCGAACAATTCCAGTTCTCCTTCGCACTTCATTATTTCTCACTCGATCCATACGCGTCACTCCACACATACTCCTCAGACACCTCATCTCCATTACATTCAAACTTTTCCTCTCTGCTACACCCATATTCCATGTTTTAGCCCCATATAATGCAGTTGGTACCACAATACCCTTATACAGCCTTCTCTTTACATCCATTCTAAGTGAACGACATCTAAACACTTTTTTCATTCCCCCCAGCACCTTTCCAACTTCATTCATTCTAAACTTCACTTCTGCATCTATTCTTCCATCCACAGCATGTGACCCTAAACACTTAAAACACTCAGCCTCCTCAAGCAACTCACCATTCAAAATTATATTCATCATCCTACCATCTACCAACCTCGTACACTTCATCACTTTACTCTTATTCTCATTTATTTTCAGTTTCCTCCTTTCACACACCCTTCCAAACTCCTTTACCAACTGTCTCAATCTCTCCTCTGAATCAGCCACCAGTGCAGTATCATCCGCAAACAGCAGCTGCTTCAGATTCCACTCTCTACCATCATTCACCAGACTCAGTCCTCCACCTAACACCCTTGCATTCACCTCCCTTACAACACCATCCATATAAATATTAAACAACCAAGGCGACATCACACATCCCTTCCGCAGCCCCACTCTCTCGGGAAACCAATCACTCACAGTATTTCCCACTTTTACACATGCTCTACTATTTACATAAAAACCTGCCATCAAGCCCATACAATCTTAAAACATTCCACAAAGCCTCCCTATCAGTTCTATCATATGCTTTCTCTAAATCCATGATTGCCCAAAACACATCCTTACCTTTCATTAAATACTTTTCACAC
>JAGKTI010000810.1:0-20215 GCA_018397915.1 Birgus latro | reverse complement strand
ATGGCTTCCTGTTCAGCCACCACTCTCCTCATCTCACTATAAAAGGCATCCCTTACTGGTTGGTTTCCCAGCTTCCATATTTTCCTCCTAGGTACATATGTCCTCCTTCTCATCACTCGTTCCTTAAGCATCATGTCACAAATCAACAGTTTGTGCTGCTGCACACACTCCTCGCTTCCTATAACTTTAACATCCCTTACTAATCTCCTATCAACCCTCCTGACCAGAAAATAATCTATCTGACTGCTATTTCCCCCGGACTCGCACGTAATCAACCGGCTGATTCTTTTCCTAAAATGTGTGTTGCACACAATCATGTCCATAGCCTCCCCAAACTCGAGTATTCTTTCCCCTTCCGCATTCCTCACACCATATGCACATCCTCCATGGACTCCTTCATAACCTTGAGCTGCTTCACCCACATGACCATTTAAATCCCCTCCCAGAACCACTACCTCATCATCACCCATACCACTCACTACACGTATTAAATCATCCTAAAATCTATCCTTCTCTGCGTCATCCAATCCTACCTGTGGAGCATATGCCGATATAACTGAAATCAATTTCTGCCCGATCAAAATTTTCAATACTAATATCCTGTCACTTACTCTCATAACATTCATGACATATTCCACCCATTTCTCTGCAACCAACACACCCACACCCCCATATCCGTCAGTTCCCCCCTGCCAAAACAACTTATAGTAGCAATCCTCCCCAACAATCTTTCTGGCTGATCCACCCCTGTACTGGACTTGTCCAGTTAATCTTTTCTCTCCGTTGGGCTCCTCCGATCATAACCTTATTACCTTAACCTGTCCTCTCGCTCCGGTACAGCCTGTGGGCCCTCCAAAGAAATGCCGCCTGTGGCACTTTGGAGCTGCAGATTGGGAGGCCCTCAGGCAGTACTTCTTTGATTTTCCTTGGAATGATTATTGCTTCCATGGCCGGGAGCCGTCTGAGTGTGCCTTGCGCATTACGGAGGTTATTCTCTCGGGCATGGAAGCATACATTCCTTTCTTATATCCTCTGACTAATGCAAAAAAGCCTTGGTTTAATCACGCTTGTTCTAATGCTGTCCGCAACAAGGAGAGGGCCTTTAAAAGGTACTGGAGCCAACCCACCCCTGAATCACATCTTCTTTATATTTCTGCCCGGAATCGTGCTAAGTCTGTTCTTCGCCCTGCTAAAGATAATTTCATCCGTGCTAAATGTTCCCAACTCTCCAACTCGAATTCTTCTCACTCCTTTTGGCACCTTGCCAGAAACCTTTCTAACAACTTTACCTCATCATCCTTCCCTCCTCTTGTCTACTTTGATGGCTCTGTAGCTATTTCTTCTACTGATAAAGCAGATCTCTTCGCTCAGACTTTCTCCTCCAATTCTACCTTAGACGATTCCGGTGCTGTTCCTCCATCACTTCCTCCCTCAGACTTCCTCATGACTGACATTAAAATTTCTTCAGCTGATGTATTTTCTGCCATCACTGGCCTCAGTATTAACAAGGCATATGGGCCTGATGGAGTCCCTCCTGTTGTCCTCAATAACTGTGCTTCTGTGCTTACACCCTGCCTAGGTAAACTCTTTCGCCTTTGTCTCTCAACTTGTATCTTTCCTTCTTGCTGGAAGTTTGCTCTCATTCAGCCAGTCCCAAAGAAGGGTGACCATTCCCAACCCTCTGACTATCGTCCAAATGCTTTAACATTCTGTGTCTCAAAAATTTTCGAGTCAATTCTTAACAGGAAAATTTTAAAGCATCTTTCCTGTCACAACCTTCTTTCGGATCGTCAGTATGGGTTCCGTCAGGGACGCTTCACTGGTGATCTTCTCTCCTACCTTTCAGACTCCCGGTCATCCTCGTTTCGGGACTTTGGCGAAAGCTTTGCCATTGCACTTGACATCTCAACGGCTTTCGATCGAGTCTGGCATAAATCTTTGATTTCCAAACTGCCCTCCTACGGTTTCTATCCTTCTATCTGTGCCTTCATCTCTAGCTTCCTTTCTGGTCGTTCTATAGCTGCTGTTGTAGACGACCATCGTTCTTCTCCTAAACCTATCAACAGTGGTGTTCCTCAGGGCTCTGCCCTATCACCCACTCTCTTCCTTTTATTCATCAATGACCTTCTAAGCTGTACATCTAACCCTATCCACTCATATGCTGATGATTCCACCCTTCACTTTTCCATTCGATTTCCACAATGTCCATCTCAGCAGTTACTTCAGCAAACAAGGGATGAGGCTATGGCACACCTAATGTCTGACTTGGCTCATATCTCTGATCTTGTTATTTTTAATGCATCAAAAACTCAGTTCTTACACTTATCAACATGACAAGATCTTCCTCAGGATTACCTACAATGTTTAATAATGTCCAGCTCAGTCCTGCATCATCCTTGAATGTGCTTGGGGTTTCATTCTCTCAGGATTTGTCTTGGAAAGAACATATTACATCTCTTGTGAAATCTGCTTCCAAGAGATTAGGTGTGCTAAGCCGACTTCGAACTTTCTTTACCCCTGCACAGTTGTTGACCTTATACACGGGTTTTATTCGCCTGTGTATGGAGTACAACTCTCATGTGTGGGGAGGCTCCCCACATGCAGCTCTTCTCAATATGGTGGAGTCAAAGGCTTTTCGTCTCATTAACACTCCTCCTCTTACTGATTCCCTTCAACCTTTGTCTCTTCGCCACACTGGTGCTTCTTTATCTCTCTTCTATCGCTACTTCAGTGGTCACTGTTCCTCTGAACTGTCTGCTTGAATCCCTCCACCTCTACGACGGGCACGTAGTACCCGTCTAGCAACAAACTCTCATCCCTTTTCTGTCCAACTCTCTAATGCAAGAGTTAACCATTACTCCCAGTCCTTCATTTATGCAACTGGTCAACTCTGGAACTGTCTCCCTCTGTGTGTATTCCCTACTTCCTACGATCTCCAGTCTTTCAAACGCAGTGTGTCCAGGCATCTCGAAATGAATGGATCTTGAATTTGGCTCTCTTTTGTATTGTTTTTACTTTTTCTTGGAAGGAACAGTATGCGGGCCCAGGCCTTTGGTTCCTTCTTCCTTGCATTTAAAAAAAAAAAAAAAATGACACCATACCTTGCACAAAGCACACATTCAACAATCTTACTAACCAGTCAACAATAGTCGCTCCACCACCTTTCAGGCATTCCACAGCACACCCATCCATACCTGCAGCTTTCCCTGTTTTCATCTGCTTTACTGCCTCTTGCACTTCATCGTGATCAAAGATTCATTCAACTCTCCCAACACATCTATTCCTTCATCCTTCCATCTGCCAGTCTCAGCCTCCCTTTCCTCCTCTACATTTAACAATCTTTCAGAATACTCCGCCTATCTCTTCCTTACTGCATCCATCTCAACATCCTTCCATCTTCTGCATTTACTCGCTGCCCCTTCCCAGACTCTCCCTTTCGCATCTTTTTCACCTTCCAAAACATTTTCTTATTCTATTGAAAATTCTTAGTTAACTGCCTACCCCACCTCTCATCTGCTGCCACTTTAGCATCACACACAACCCTTCTCGCCCTATTCCTCTTTTCCTTATACCTCTCATATGACACCTCATCCTTCCTTTGCAACCACACTTCATATGCATGTCTCTTCTCAGCCACAGCCATACTTACTTCTTCGCACCACCATTCACTTCCCTTTCTTACACCACCACCCACTTGTCTCACACCACACACCTCTTCCGCATGCCCCACCACAGCACTCTTAAACAACTGCCATTCCTCCTCCACACTGCCACTCTCCTGATCTTTCACTGCATTCCATTTATCTCTCAATTTCTCCTGATACGCTATCATTTTCTCTCTTTTATTCAACTCACTCACTTTCAGATCCTCCCTGCCACACCTAACTCTCCTAGCTCTCACCCATCTCTTACCTACTCTCAACTTTCCCTCCACCAGGTAGTGGTCAGACATACCTCCACCATCCCCTCTGAAAACTCTTACATCCAACAATCTTCCTATTACATTCCTGGACACAACTGCATAGTCCATCAATGCTCTGTCAACAACCCTTCCACCTTCCTGTCTCACCCATGTATACTTATAAATATCTTTCTTCTCAAACTAGGTATTCCCAGTCACCACCTCTCGCTCAACACACACACCTATCATTCATTCCCCATTTTCATTTCTTCCAGGCACACCATGCATACCAACTACACCTTCAACTGCTACATTCCCCACTCTAGCATTCAGATCCCCCATCATTACCACATTCACATTCACTCCAAAGCTCTGAAAACACTTATCAACATCATTCCAGAAAGACTCCTTCTCTTCTTCATCCTTTTCACTACCAGGCCCATATGCACTCACAAATATCCACAACTCGCGTTCAAATTTCGCTTTCACCCACATCAGTCTCGATGACACCTCCTTCCATTCAATCACACACTGCTGTTCTTCCGGGCTCACTAACAAGGCCACACCTTCTTCTCTTGCCCTTCCTCTGTCAACACCTGACAATCTTCCATTCACACTTCCAAATGTAGACTCACCTTTCCCTTTCATCTTTGTTTCACTCAAAGCTAACACATCCAACTTTCTTCTCACAAACAATCTCCCAATCCCCTCCCTTTTAGCCTCAATCATACTACATCCACGCACATTCATAGACCCAACCTTCAGGGTACGGGGATAACTCGATCCCCCATCCCTTTCTCTGGCCTGTCTCTTTTTAGGAACTAAAAAACAGAGGAGGGGGTCTCTAGTCCCCTCACCCCGCCCCTTTTAGTCGCCTTTTACGACATGCAAGGAGTACGGTGGTGGAATTCTTCCTAACACAGTCTGGCCGCAGAGTAGTAGTACCACCCCATAGTGTGGCCCCCCCGCCACAGGGGGGCAATTTCAGTGCAAAAAAATGCAAAATATTGGAAATGGGTAAAAGTACCAAGAGGCCATCCCAGAATTACTACATGGGAAAGGAACCGATTACAAAAGTGAGAGAAGAGAAGGACCCGGGAGTGTTAATCCAGGGTAATTTGTCACCCGAAGTACACATTAACAGTATTGTCAGAGAGAGAGATGAGCTCTTGACAAACATAAGAGTGGCATTTCATTACATGGATGAGGAGATGCTGAAATAATTGGTTGTGGCTATGATCCACCCCAGGTTGGACTATGGGGCAGTGATGTGGTCCCTACGTAAAGACAAAGATGTAAACAAGATATGGAGAATACATAGAACAGCAACCAAGATGGTCCATAGCCTAGCAGATCAGTCGTACAAGGAACGACTAGAAAAGCTGGGTCTGCCTTCCTTAGAAGAAAGAAGAGAGAGGGGTGACATAACTGCAGTGTTCAGGGCCATGATGGGTGTAGACAAAGCTGACAGAGAAGATCTGCTTGTATGGGATGAGGGAGCAACAAGAGGACTTGAAAAAATGTTGAAAAAGACAAGTTCTATCTATCTGCCTATTGCCAGATGCCTTAATCCTGTAAGGAGTGGCCACAAACAAATCGCCTCCACGTCGCTCTGTCCCCCGCTATCGAGATTGGTGACAGCGGTGAACCACGATACGCTACATTATCGAGATTGGCGGCAGCGGTAAACAACGGTAAACAGTGCATACGACCACGCTCGCACCCCCCTCTCTCATATACCTCTCCATTCCATCTCTCCATCTCATCCTTGGCCTTCCCCTCCCTCTCCCCCCTCTCCACCTCACTTACATACACTCTCCTCGTCAGTCTCTCACTCTCCATCCTATCCACATGGCCAAACCACCTTAATGTGTTTCTCCTAACGCCTCCTGTCACATCCACATCCACACCACAGTGCTCCTTCACTTCCTCATTTGTCAGTCTATCTCTCCATCTGACTCCACATACTCCTCTCAGATAACTCATTTCGACTGCTCTCACTCTTGACTTCTGTCCCTCCAACATGGTCCAAGCTTCACTTCCATATGTTAGAGTTGGTATCACAATACTGTCATGTAGCAGCTTTTTCACTTCCATGCTCACTTCCCTATTTATCACTGCTTTCAAGGAACCAGCAACTTTTCTTCCAAGCTGCACCCTTTCAAGCACTTCACCCTCCAAACTTCCATCCTTACTCATAACACTACCCAACTACTTAAATACACTCACATTCTCCATATCCTTCCCATCCAACCTCACTGTACATTCACTGACTTCACTTCTCTTGAAGACCATCACTTTACTCTTCCGTACATTCATCTTTAGATTCCGTTTGTTACACACTCTCCCAGACTCTCTACCAAGCCTTGCAGCTCCCCTTCATCTTCACTCAACAACACAGTATCATCTGCAAACAACAGTACAGGGAGTTTCCAAACACTGCCCTCTCTTACTAGGGCCACTTCAACATCCACTGCCCAACCTTGTACAGTGCTTCCTCCAATTTTGCGAGAATATGGTCGACAAAAAACCTCGCAAAATCGAAATTCGCAAGGTTTAAACAATTAAATATATGCAATAAAGGTAAATTGGTCGACATCACCCCAAGGTAAGCACTTTTTCCCACTCTTACTCTCGACTCTACCTCTTAATTTTATGATGATAAATGAAACAAACATGGACTGATGTATTGTACAGTAATATTGTTATGAAAACATCATAGGTAACAAACATAAAAAAGAAAAAAATGCATATTTACACTGATGTGAAGACTGGCGTGGTGTACGGGACTGGTGGCGGGGCAAGGCTTGGGTGCGACTACTGTGGTGTAAACAAACATGGGGGGCGGCAGAACACCGAACTAGGAGGCACAGTCAGGGTGACCAGATTTAGCATAATTTTGCTAATTTTAGCATATTTTTCCAGAAAATTGTGTGTTTAGCACAAAATTTAGCATGTTATCAAATCTAGCATATTTTTAGCATAATCTAATAAGCTTAGGACAATTTTTAGCATGATTAGAATAACTGACCACTCGTGGCTAGCAGTAGTTTCTGGATTGAAGACCAGGATACATGTTTAATATAATATGATTAATGGTAACTGTGAAAGTCCATACTTTTAACAAACCTAGAGCAGGAAATCACGGGCTTTGGAGGAGGGTAGACGTGTACTGTACAGATCCACAGGCGCTGGGACCCATGGTGCCGCCGTGGCTGACTAAAGTCAGTTATTCAGCTGAGTCTGTGGATGCCGTCTGTTCAGGCTGCGGCAGGTTCAGTGCCCATCATTTTTCTACTGCTTAGTACCTCCTGTAGGTTGCGGTGCTTAAGTGTGAAGTGTGGTAGGAAGAGTTTCAGCTTATGTTTCACAAACATTTGTCAAATAAACTTTTAGAACCTGAGTAATTATTTATTTTAATGTTCTTCTTTCATAATTATAAGAGTGCATACTGTATACAGTTAAAAACGTAGAAATAATACTATATTAATCATAAAATATAACAGAAACCGAACGTATTAAGAGCAACAAAAGATTTAGCATTATTTTTGCCAATCTAGCATAATTTCAGTTGCTGTCTAGCGTATTCCAGCTAGAGAAATCTGGTCACCCTGCCCACCACTCGACCTCGCAAAGTGTGTGATCGCTCGCAAAGTTCATAAATGTTAAAAAATAAATGACTTGGAACTACCTCGCAAAATTGGTGATTCGCAAAGTTAAAGTTCGCAAAGTTGAAGGATGTACTGTATCTCTTTTATAACCCCATCCATATACAGATTGAACAACCATGGAGACATGACAAATCCTTGTTTCACTCCATCCTTGAAATGGAAAAATTCACTCAGTTCACCATCCACATGCATTGCAGGCTTAGCACCCTCATACATACTCTTCACAGCTGTCAACAACTTCCCATCTACTCCATAGTTATATTCTTAATACTTTCCACAATTCTTGTCTATCCACCCTGTCATATGCTTTCTCCAAATCAATGAAGGCTGCATACAACTTCTTTCCCTTCTCTAGAAACTTTTCTATTAAGGATGTAAGAATGAATATCCGATCAACACAGCCTCTTCCCTTCCTAAAACCTTCCTGTTCTTCTCCAACTAATTCCCCTGTTATTTCCCTAACTCTGTCATTAAGTATCGTACTATATACTTTTCCTGTTACGCTTAGAAGGCAAATGCCCCTATGATTACCACAAATTTCTTTTTCCCCTTTTCCTTTGTACAGGGGAATAATTATACCTGACTTCCAACCATCCGGGACTCTGCCTTCCTCCCAGGCCAATCTGCTCACCTTCCACATCTATTCTATTACTGTCTCTTCCCCCATGCTTCAGCATTTCACCACACACTCCATCAATTTCTGGGGCTTTCCCCGTCTTAACTTTCTTCATTGCTTCCACAACTTCCATCCTACTGATTTCTTCCTTTCTTCCCACATCCCTCCATCTCCCAGCCATTCCCGAGCCACTTATACTTGCATTACTTTTATTCTATATGTTCAACAATTCATTAAAGTGTTCTCTCCATCTGTTCACTTTTTCTCCCTTCTCCTGTAGTAATCTACCATTTTTATCCTTCATACCCCAACTAAGTTCTTTGGCACCCTGTCTAACTCTCATTAACTCTCTCCAGAACATTTTCTTACATTCCCTCCACTTTATACTCAAATTCCTTCCAAATTCCTCATCCACTTTCTTCTTACTCTCTCTTACTAATCTTTTCACCTCTCTCCTCCTCACTACATATAACTCTCTCTTTCATCTCTCAACTTCTTCGACGCCCCTATTCCTCATCCACTCACTATATGCTTTCTTCTTTTGTGCCACAGCCTCTCTCACCTCTTCAGTCCAACATGCTGCTCCCTGAACCCGCTTTCGTCCTCTCTTCACCCCACACACCACCTCACATGCTGCACAGATTTCATTTCTTCTGTGAATTTCTTGCACACAGAGACAAGTTGGTTGAAGGATATCAAGAAATACAGTTTTCCATATACGGTGTGCCCTTAAGTTTCATGTCTAATTGGTACCATGAGGTTGGCACGAAACCAGAATTTCACAAACCGAAAAGTGTTAATTCAGTGGTAAGACATTTAATTGGTTCTAAAGCCCCTCCCAAAGTCACTCTTTTTCTCACTTTTGAGACATTATTCTCATAAAACAGGATACCACAATTACTGATAACCATATGAATTTAAGAAACATGAAATAAATGGATAACCAGCCAGAAATATCTTTGTCTTATCTTCTACTGAATACTTTTTCCTCTTCACACCGACTCATTGCTCACTATGTATTTTTCTCATCTTGCCTCCATCCTTTGAACTTCCTAGTATTTTGCTGTCACCACTATTACCTAGTCCTCCAGAGAATGAAGAGGAAGTCATAATACAGTACAGTACAGGTAGACCACACAAGAGCAATAGCTGAACCAGGGGAAAGGCAACAAATGTGACCACGGCTGCGATCACTACAAGAGCACCACATTAACAAGATAGTTAGAGAGACATATAAACTCTTGACCAATATAAGAGTGGCATTTCATTACATGAATGAAGAGATGATGAAAAAATTGATAGTGGCCATAATCCGCCCAGGTTAGAATATGCAGCAGTAGTGTGGTCTCCACACAAAAAGAGAGATATAAACAAGATTGAGAGAATACAAAGAACAGTAACTAAGATGGTCCCCAGTCTGGCAGATCTGTCATACAGTGAGAGGCTAGAAAGGCTGGATTTTCCTTCCTTAGAGGAAAGGAGAGAGAGGGGTGACATGATTGCAGTGTTCAGGACCATGATGGGAGTAGATAAAATTGACAGAGAAGATCTGTTTGTATGGGATAAGAGAGCAACAAGAGGACACAGACTGAAACCGAAAAAGCCACGCTGCCTGAAGGACATCAAGAAATTTAGTTTTCTGTATAGATGCACAGACCTGTGGAATAGACTGGACAAAGAGATTGTCCAGTCTAAAAACTTAAACGAGTTTAAAGCAAAATTTGACTTACTGAGAAAAAGAGACGGGACCCCACGAGCGTAGCTCATTTCCTGTATATCACAATTAGGTAAATACACACAGTCTCACAGCTGGCGGGAACTGTGCAAACTACGTGGTGGACAACAGCTGATGATCGCCTTGCCCACCGGCACCCCATATATTGACGCAAAAGGTGAATTCTTGATTGTGAGACATAAGTTCTTGGAAATTTTGGGCTTTCCTGTGAAAGGTAAATTTGTGAACCCAAATCTCTTGAAATATAAGGGCTCACTGCAGATGCATTGACCTGCGGAATAGCCTGGACAGAGAGATCGTTCAGTCCAAAAACTTAATGAGCTTAAAAGTAAGTTTGACTGGTTGAGGCACGGAGATGGGACCCCACGAGTGTAGCTCATTTCTTGTAAATCACAACTTGGTAAATTAAATTAGGTAAATACACACACACACACACACACACACACACACACACACACACACACACACTTTTTGCTTTCACTTCCTCGCACCACTTGCTTTTCAGTTTGACTTTCCCACACCTCTCATTCCCTACCTTTGCTGCTTTTCACCACTCACTCCACACTCTCATTTACCTACATCACTCACTACCCACTCTCATTTACCTGTACCACTCATTCCTTACTCATTCTGCCTCACATCTCTCAATCAGCTCTCCAACTTCCCCATGCCACTCATTCCCCACTCATACTTCCTTGTACCACTCACTCTTCTCTTCATCTTCCCCATACCACTCATTCCCTACTCTCTCCCTCATGCCATTCAGTCCCCACTCCCACTTTTCCACACTGCCCACTCCCTACTCCCACTCCTCCACATCCCTCACTCTCCACTTCCACTTCCCCACACCCGTCACTCTCCACTCCCTCTGCCACATAATACTAACTCCCTATTACCACTTCCCCACATCCCTCACTCTCCACTTCCGCTTAACACTAACTCCCTATTATCACTTCCCCACACCCCTCACTGTCCACTCCCATTTCCACATAACACTAACTCCCTATTACCACTTCCCAACACCCCTCACTCTCCACTCCCACTTCCTTACACCCTTCATTTCCCACTACCACTCCCTCACACTGCTTACTCCCCACATCCCCTTACTCCATACTTGCACTCCCAGATTCCCTCACACTACTTACTTCCCACTCTCACTTCCCTACACCATTCACCCTTCTCTCCTACTCCCCCACTCCACTCACTCCATTCTTACTTGGGCACAGATTCACGAGGACCAGATCATCATGGCCCACTCACCGCTGAAGATGTTTGACCAGTACTTCCACAAGCAGGTGTTGATATCTGGGCAGGGACCCACACAGGAGATTGCACACAATCTTGGCTTCACCAACACAACCACTGTGGATGATGTCAGACAAGCTTACCCACAGCTGGACTGTGTTGATCATAAGAGGCGCAGTTTAAAGGTGAGGCTTTGTTAGAAATAGTAAGACAAGACAAAGTGAAGAGTCCAAGAGATGGTTTAACCTCTTCATTCTGCTGTCAATTTATTCATTATTATTTTTGCCAGTTTAAAGGTGAGGCTTCATTGTAGACAGTGAGTGGATGAGACAAAGTGGAGAGTCCAAGAGATAGTTTATCCTCTTTAATATTTTTCATAGATGGGACAAGGTGGATAGTCTAAAAGGTAGTTTATATTCTGGAATTTATTAATTAGTTATTAAGAAGTGAAGAGATGGTATGAGGCACAAGGGCTTAAGGGTAAATGCAGATAAAACAAAAGTGATGATATCTAGGGTTGGTGGCAATACAATCAGAGGAGAGGGAGAGTGGCCATGTGCAGTTTGCCACAAGGGTGTGGGAAGTAATTCCATCTTGTGTAGTGTTTGTGATAAATGGGTGCACAAGAGATGTAGTGGTATTAGAGGTAGACTGTGAGGTAATGCTGATTTCATGTGCGGCTTGTCCGGGAGAGCAGGTGGAGATTGTTAGGCGTGAGAAGGTTGAACTTGCTGGTGAGTCTCTTGAGTGTGTGGAGGAGTTTTGTTATTTGGGAGACATGTTATGTGCCGGAGGTGGGGCTGGAGTTAGCTCGGTTGCTAGGGTGAGAAGTGGTTGGAAGAAGTTCAGGGAGCTGTTGCCTCTCCTGACATTGAGAGGACTCTCCTTACGTGCTAAGGGGTCTCTGTATGCAGCATGTGTTAGGAGTGTGACGCTGTATGGTAGTGAGACCTGGGCAGTAAAAGAAGAGGATATTCGCAGGTTTAAACGTACAGAAATGACAAAGATTAGGTGGATGTGCAGTGCGTCCCTGCATGCAAGGCCTGGGGGGGCTGGGTTTACGGCGGAAGAGTTGAGATGTAGGATGGGACTGGAGTGTATTGGTGCTGTGATGAGGAGAGGTAGGCTGAGGTGGTTTGGACATGTGGAGAGGATGGGGGATGATAATTGGGTACAGAGGGTAAGTGTTAATATTGGGGGAGGGGTAGACCGAGAAAGACATGGAACGAGGTCGTTAAGTGTGACTTAAGGGTTAAGGGACTGAACAGGGAGGCTGCCAAAGATCGAGCAGCATGGAGAGCCGCCATTAGGTGACCAAGGCCGACGCATACAAGCATGTTGGAGCCTTCAAAAACTAAACGAAACAAAACAATTCTTCATTATATTGTTTTCTATTTTCACCTTACAGTATAATGTTCAAGCTAGGAGAGATGCCATCTATAGCGGGATGAGGAGAGTAGTGGCTGAACAGGGAGGCATTGACAGAAGTGTTAATGAACAGTGCAGAGCCCTCAAGAGCAACCTTTTGAGAGTTACTGATTCAGTGTGTGGATGGACAAGACGTAAAGTAACTTGGTGGTAGGATGAGAGCGTAGAAGCCGCAGTTAAGGAGTAAAGAAGGCTTTTCCAGAAATGGAAGAAGGGTGGTAACAGTGAAGAATACTTGGCTGCCAGGCTTAGGGCTAGAAAAGAGGTTTGCAGGATGAAGGCTGAGTCAAAGAGACTTTTACTTGATAACCTAACTTGTGTGGAAGGGAGGAATATGATATTTAAGGTGGCAAATCAAAGGAGAATAGGAACATCATAGGTGAGCAGCATATGAAGAATGATGAAGGAAGGGTAGTTGTGATCAGTGGGGGTATTAAAGACACATAGAGAGAGCATTACAGGCGGTTGCTGAATGAGGAGTACGACTGGGACAGGGAAGGTTTAGATCCAGCCGATCCAATGTTTGGCCTTTGATTGATGCTACTACTGTGAACAGGGCAATAGGCAGGATGCAGGCAGGGAAGGCAGCAGGTCTGTCTGGGTTGACTGCTGAAATGTTGAAAGTCTCAGGAGATACGGGAGTGGGGTTAGTCACTAACCTGATAAATACGATTATATATGAGTGTCTTGTCCCAGCTGATTGGCTGGAGAGTGTAATTGTAAATTTGTACAAGGGTGATGCCCTGGAAAGAGGAAATTATAGAGGCCTAAAGCATTTAGACCAGATAATGAAGGTACTGAAGAGAGTTCTAGAAGGTATGATTAGAGAAAGCTTGAATATTTATGAGATGCAGTTTCAGTTTGTGCCAGGCAAAGGGACCACTGATGCCATATTCATTGTTCAGCAGCTTCAGGAATAATATAAAGGAAAGAAAATGGATCTGTGCTTTGTTTTTGTTGATTTGGAGATGACCTTTGGCAGAGTTCTTGGAGAGGTGGTGAAGTGGGCAATGACAAGGTTTGGGATCAAGGAGTGGCTGGTTAGGGTCATTATGGCCATGTACTGTATGTAGGTGCTTGCACCCAGGTAAGGGTGAAAGGAGATTTGAATGATGAGTTTTCCATGAATGGTGGTGTGTACCAGGGGTCAGTTTTGAGCCCCTTGTTCTTTATCATGGTACTTGACGGCCTCTCTCGTGACATCAGAAATGGACTCCTGTGGGAGGTGTTGTATACTGATGATTTGGTGTTGATTGCGGAGAATATAAGGGAGGCGAAGGGAAGATTTAGGAAGTGGGGAGATGGTATGGGGCACTAGGGCTTTAGAGTAAATGCAGGTAAAACAAAAGTGGTGGTATCTAGGGCTGGTGTTGGTACTGTCAGAGAAGAGGGAGAGTTGCCACGTGTGACTTGCCACAAGGGCGTGGGAAGTAATTCCATCTTGTGCAATGTTTGTGATAAGTGGGTGCATAAGAGATGTATTGGTATTAGAGGTAGATTGCACGATAATGCTGATTTCACATGTGCGATGTGTCAGGGAGAGCACATGGAGATTCCCAGGTGTGAAAGGATTGAAGTTGCTGGCGAGTCACTTGAGTGTGCAGAAGAGTTTTGTTATTTGGGAGACATGTTATTTGCTAGAGGTGGGGCTGGAGCTAGTTCTGTGGCTAGAGTGAGGAGTGGAAGAGTGGTTGGAAGAAGTTTAGGGAGCTGTTGCCTCTCCTGACATTGAGAGGGGTCTCCGTCCATGCTAAGGGATCTTTGTATGCGGCATGTGTTAGTAGTGTAATGCTGTATGGTAGAGAGACTTGGGCTTTAGTAAAGGAAGGGAATATTCGCAGGCTGAAACATACAGAAATGGTAATGTTTAGGTGGATGTGCAGTGTGTCCCTGACTGTGAGGCCTGTAGGGGCTAGATTTACCATGGAAGAGTTGAGTGGTAGAATGGGACTGGAGTGTATCAGTTTTGTGATGAAGAGAGGTTGATTGAGATGGTTTGGGCTTGTGGAGGGGATGGGGAATGATAATTAGGTGCAGAAAATGAGAAATGTTAATGTCAGGGGTAGGCTTGTGAGAGGTAGACCGAAAAAGACCGAGGACAAGGTCATTGAGTGTGGCCTCAGGGATAAGGGACTGAATAGGGAAGCTGCCAGAGATAAGCAGCATGGAGAGCCACCATCAGGTGACCAAGGCCAATACATGCAAGCATGTTGGAGCCTTCAAACAAAACAAAATGAGAGAGTTTTCACATTAGAAGATTTAGATTTAGATGTAGCACTCACTGACTGTTTCACTACAAGACATAGTGCATGTAGGTGAATAAAACCTTCTGGTGGTGGCCTGATGTTAATGAGAACTATGTCATAGTATGGAAGAGGTTAAAGATCAGGTTTTGGAAGCTGAATGAGAGGATGGGGTAGGGTCCCGAGTCTCAAGAGGTAGTTTTTAGTAGGGCATTTGGAGATGGAATAAGAGGCTGGGGTAAAGTAGAGAGTATGAGATGGAAAAGAAGATTCCATATTTCCTTCTATATCTGGGTAATCTATCCATCTGTTGCCAGATGCTTTAACCTGCCGCATGCCAGCAGACTTTGGACCCTCGTGGAGCCGTGGTGCTGGCCATTTTTTTTTTTTTTTTGTAAGATAGCTTAGAAATGGAGAACAACCATAAAAGTACTCACAGAAGCCATTTAGGTTGATTTTGAGGTCGATTTTCCCTGAGCAGGTGGCTGAAAACTTTGGAGTAACTCCCGTAGACTTTATTGGCCGCCGCCGACACCCATTAAGTTGATGTAGGAGATCGTTTTCTTCATCAGTAACTCTTGTTGGGTATATAGATGATACAGGAAGGCCCAGAGAGGCCTAGAGAGGCGCGGGAATATCTCAGCCGATTTTTTGGTGCAATATTTGAATTTTTGAATTTTGGCAAATACAAGTAATCTCTCCAATATCCGATGTAATACAGCCAAGGGCATGTCCAGAAGCTGGATCTGTCCGGTTACTGGGCTCCTGCTTCCTGGACTAGTACTTATGGACCATAACCCACCCCATCTCAGAAAACCATCTACATATCTCCCTACCGGACATGCATAGCACGTATTTAAGACCCTGTTCACACAAATAAGGGACAGAAAGCATGAAATAAATGAAAAGGAAGCAGAGAATGAGGAATTAGAAGTGAGTATGGAAAATATTTCGCCATTGACAGGGTACTGTAACTCCCTTTTAGACATGAACATCACCTTTTTAAGACCCTATTCACAAAAATAAGGGACACAAAGCATGAAATAAATTAAATGGAACCAGATAATGAGGAATTAGAGGTGAGTATGGAAAATATAGCAGTTTCCAGGGTACTTACAACACGTCCGTTGTGGTTGTTATGAAGATTACCCCACCTCTAAGGCTCTGACAGTGGTGAAAATGCTCTTGAAGCATGTACAGTAATTTGGTGTTGTGCTGCACTTAATCCTTAGCACTGTGAATTATAATTGTTTAAACAAAAACGAGCACGAGCAGCAGCCATCTCGACAATTGTTTACTCACAATGGTAGTTGAGCGGGCACTGGGGAGTGGAAGGGGAGGCCTGGGGAGCGGGAAGTGTACGTAAACCCAGCTGTTCAGCGCTGACTGCCAAGTTCAAACTTACGGTAAAAAAAAAAAAAAGGATGTTTTTTCCGGTTTTTTGTATTCTGGAGGGCATTTTTTGGTCCCGAAGACCTGAGCCCAAAATGTCCAGACATTGGGGGTGTCCGGTTACTGTGCACTGGGGTATTAGAGAGATTACTTGTATATCAAATTGTCGATGTACATGTATGTCACTGGCACTGTCTGTGTATGTAGGGGCCGATGTACATGTACGTCACCAGCACGGGGCGGGTTAATCCCATACCGGGTGGCCACTAAGAAATCACCTCCCCATTGCCCTGCTTTCTGCTGTTTGACTGCCCTCTCTCGATCTCACACCCACTTTTCTTACATATGTCTTTCCACTACTTTCTTCGATCTTATCATTGGGGTCCCCCTCCTCCTCCTGCCCCACTAGCTCACTCACATCCACTTCTCTAGTCAGTCTCTCATTCTCCATCCACGCCACATGGCCAGATCATATCAGAGTATTTGTCTTAACACTTTCAATCACATCCACATGAACATCACAATCCTCCTTTACTTGTTCATCTGTTTGTCTGTCTCCATCTAACTTCACATGCTCCTCTCAAATAGCTCATTATTCCCACCATTATTCCAGATGGTGGGGATGTAGGAATCACCCCTGTCTGTCTGTCTGTTTGTCTTTCTGTCCAGTCCTGTATCTTGGAAACTACCTGGTGGATTGGCTTCATATCACAGGGAGTATGTGTTGTAGTTGATGCCTGTATATGTAAAATTCCCAGATTATCTATACTTTTCAAGCTATGACCATATAACGAAATATCTGTTGTGTTTTCTGTCTGTCCATCTTTCCGTCTGGGCCTGCATCTCGGAAACCACCAGGTGGATTGGCTTCATATCGCACAGAAGGATAGAGTATGTACCCTAGTTGATCCCCATATATTTAAAATTCCCATATTTTCTGTACTTTACGAGCTATGACCATATAAGGAAAAATTTGTTGTGTTATCCGTCTGTCTGTCTTTCCATCCGGGTCTGTATCTTGGAAACTACCTGGTAGATTGGCTTCATATCACACAGAAAGAGAATGTATGTCACAGTTGATGCTCGTATATGTAAAATTGCCATATTGTCTGTACTTTATGAGCTATGACCACGTAAGGGAAAATCTGTCCTGATAAGTTGGTTGCGTCCACTGGAGATTTCAGTCCAACCTGCTCAAGGAATCTGAAAACGAGACCTGACAAACCGATTCCTAAGAGTTTAATATTATCATCATCCCTGCCATTATTGTACGAGCCCTAGTTTATGCCCATATATATGAAATTGTCATACTTATTAATGCATATCTTTGTATTCTTTACCACATGGTGGGGATACATCATTGATAAAGCTTGTTTTCACTGCACTCATTCTTGACTTACATCTATCCTGCAGGGTCCAAGCTTCACTTCTTTATGTTTGTGAGGATCACAGTAGTCATGCAATGACTTACTTCCATACTCACTTCCCTTATTAGATGATTAACTGATATTATCAGATAAGGTTGAAAGTGTAGTAGATAACTGAAAGGTAGACTTTGGAGATGGAGAGAATTAATTGAGATGGACATTGTAGGCATTATAAGGTAAATCTGAGGTGTAATAGTATAGGGATGCAGGGTACATAGGGAAGAAGAGTTTTAGTAGAAGTGTAGGACACAATAGAGCATGTAGGTTGTACAAAGTAAGGATTAGAATATGCGGTCTTGTCATGGAATCTTGCGTGTTAAATGTGAGAGTTATTTGAGGATGAAGAGGCTGGAGTCAGTTGGGGATTATATCATCATCATCATCATCATCATCCAGATCTCCTTTCCTACTCTAGGGCAAGGTGAGGAGTAGCAGCATCCAGACAGCCCAATTCAATGGGCCATGCTTCCATTCCCTCATTATTTAAGTCTACAGAACCCTGGCTTCATCAGATAGGCAAAAAGAATTTCACCACATTCTGTAGCTTCACATATACCTATCTGATAGAGTCAATACGAATACTGTCATGTTAAAAATGAGTGCCAGATCCCTGGTTATATGCTTCTGTACACAAATTTCATCCAGCCAGCTCAGTCTCTTGCCAGTCCCTTAGCCTCACCAACTTCAATACCTCTCTTCTACACACACTCATCCATTATTTCCCTCCACCCTCTTTGTGGCCTGCCTTGCCTCTTCCCTCCTTGAGATTCACTCAGATATACCTTTTTCACCACTCTGTTGTCATTCCTTCCTTTCACATGGCCAAACCATCTCATCACACTCTTCGATTCTGGTGTCCACAGACTTCCTCACTTTACATCTTTCACGAATCACATTATTCCATATCCTATCCACTCTCTGTACTCCACATACATTCCTCACCAGTCCCATCTCCACTGCTCTCACTCCTGACTTTTCATTTTCATGCCACACTATAGTCTCACATCCTTATGTTAAAGTTGGCACTAACACTTCTTCCTGTAAGCCTCATGCAGCTGCAACACTCAAGCCTCTGTTTCTTATCAAGGCCTTCATAGCACCAGCTACATTCCTTCCTTGTGTCACTCTACTTTCCACTTCTTTTGCACATTTTCCTCTCATTTCTATCACTGTACCCAGGTATTTGAACTCTCACACCGGCTCCAGTCTCTCTCCATTCGCCGTAACATTATACTGGGAGTCACCCTCTTTCTCAGTATCGATCACTTTACTCTTATCTGCATTTACAGTAATGCCCCAGTATGCAATACCCTGGCTTAGCGATGAGGGTAGAATTACCACCATACCCCGCCTAAGGACAGCCAGCCCCCTGTTTAACGATGGGTTTTGATTTTTTTTACCGATTTTAATGATATTTTAGACCAAAATTGTGTGTTTAGGTTGATTTATAAACTGTTTTTAGACTTGTATTAATGTGTTTTACCCATAGGTAGGGTGAACATTGATTTTTTTCTAGACTTATATTTGATGATTTTCGTATTTTATTTGTTGGTTTCAGTGAGTTATTTTAGGCTTAGGTTTGCTTGCTTTACAGCTGTTAGGCCATTTTGATTGGCTTTAAACTAGTTTTTGGGCTCATTTGGGTGGTTTTTGGGCTTGGTTTGGGGGTAAACCCAAGGCTGATAAACGCTTCTCATTACTTTACATGTTAAAAGTACCCAGATATACGATACCCCGCCTAACAATGGGGTTTTACCTAACCAATTATATCGTTAAACCTGGGTATACCTATTCTCTCAAGGCATGATGCTCACAGACATGTACAAAACTCTACACTAGTCTACCAAGTTCTTGTCTGGTATTTGCAAGTAGCACTGTTTCATCAGCATTCAAAAAATTGGAGATATTCCATCCATCACCATTCATTACCAACACCATCCCTCTCTCCATTATTCGTGTTTTTACTTAATTCATCACCCAGTCCCTGTGTATATATATATATATATATATATACAGTAGGCGCGGAAAGTGTTGACGCCATCTTAAAAAAAGAAAACATTCTTGTGGTTAGCAAGGAGAAACAAATGAATTAACACTCACCATTGAATTTAGTATTTACTGGCATTCCCCTTCACCTTTATTATCTTCTTAAGGCGTCTGGGGAGACTGATGGTGTAGTTTTGCAGAACAGATGGACTAAAACTGCTCCATAGCTGCAGCTTCAAGTTTAGGCAAAGATGATGTGTCCATACTACGCAGCTGCCACTTCATGTGCGCCCATAAATTCTCAATGGGATTGATATCTGGGCTGTTTCCGGGCCAATCTCGAAAAAAGAGAACCTCACAGTCTGTTAGCCACTGTTTCACTGACTTTGCAACATGTGCAGGGGCAGAATCTTGCATAAATACTCTTGCCTTGGTTTTATCAAAAGAGTCACTTAAAACATCACATAAGAGCTCCAAATAATTGTTCTGGTTCACTTTTTCATTTGCAGGTAGAATTACCAACCTACCAACACCATAATATGTAAAGCAGCCCCAAGCCATGAGTGAGGCT